>APFE030230334.1:34745-99011 GCA_000404065.3 Pinus taeda
AAAAAATCAATTTTTTTCGTCAAGAAAATATTTGAATATCCATATTAACTAATTATTTAATATCAATTTCATATTTTTTTTTATAGATAGAGAAAATTAAAGAAGAAAATATTTTAATGCTGACTATAAATAAAATATTTATTTATACACACCATGTATCAACTCCATGATGAGCATAGAAAGAACTACACATCTCTTTGATTTTAAGCAATACACCAACCAACATATATCCATATTAACCCTAGATCTATCAGAGTTTGAAAGAGATAGAATTTCTTAAGGCATAAACCTCTTTTAGAGTGAAAAAATTGAAGAAATGTTTACTCAATCCCTATTTGTGTTCAATAGATACCAAATTAAGATGGATCTATCATGCTTATATTACTTATGAGGAATATATATGTTTTAGTCCTCAAGGGACTCTCAAATAAGAAGACTTGAATCCATTATAAAGATGCACTCATTATGAACTTAACATGTCACATGCAACAATTGAATCAGGAAACCAAACCATCCAAGTTACATCCAGTTGACAATACACACACAAAGACACACACAAAAACACACACAAATGTATCATGTGTCAATTTCATGTTGAGGAGGGAAGGAATAAACATCTCTCTCACTTTCATTAACATACCATTGAAATGTATAACCATCAGAGTATATCCATCTCAACCTCAAATCTATTAAGCACCTAGAGAGATCTAATATTTTGACATGCAAATGCCTTTTGGAGTGAAATCTAGGGTTAAGATGGATCTACATTGGTTCTTTATATATAAGGGTGAAAATTTGAAATCGAGAAACGCTTTTAGCTTGCTTTTGACATACAAAAATTGTGAAGTTTTATGTTTTTTCAACTTCAGCTTCTAGAAACTCATATTTTCTCTGAGGATTTTTCTTTGCAGTAAAAATAAGATTTCTAGGTAATTGTCTTTCCTTCGTACTCATATTTGTTTTTAAATTTATGAGCAAGAGAAATTTATGAACATTGAATGCATATACATGAAAATTTCATGAAAGTATAATGAGTGACTTCAATCTCCACCATCGTTTGTAGAGATGGTAATTCATTTTGGGAATAAAATTATATCATCACAATATACAAAGATTTCGCTCTAACTTGGACTATTTTTGGTGAATTTTTAGATTCAATCACTATGTTTAATCATTTAATGAAATAGGGTAAGATAAAAAAAGGGTGATTTTTCAACACTTTCAGCTATCCATCAATTTTCATTTTAAGGTGATCATCAACTAGTCTACTCCAAATATCATTTTGAAAAGGACACCAAGAGGAAGTATCAAGTGAATTTTCAAATGATTTGGTGTTTTGATTTTGAAGTTATTGACTTTTTATTTCAAGTAATTTTCAGAAGTCTGAAAATATGTAGTGACATAGTTTAGTATAAAATTATTAATAACTATTATTTCTTCATCAAAATGAATAAAAATTATATGATTTGAAACTGTATTTATAGCTCAATCCAATGACGCCAATGGTGTTAGATAAATCCTAAATTAACAGTGATTTGACTCTTATGAAGTAGTTATTTCCTGAATCACTAATTTTTTTCTAATTTTCATTGACCGAGAACTCCTGGGCAAGAAAATGTTTCAATTGAGAGTTATGGAAAAATATCAGTCGAGAAAATTATAACTCTCAGTTAAGAGCTTTTCACAACTCTGGTCTGCATTAATTTCATAGAGTTAACGATTTTAAAACTCTAGTCTGAAACATTTCGCAACTCTCGACTAAGAGTTCTAACAAAGAATCTGCCCTTGTGAAAACCCTTCGCCAAGAGTCTGGGGAGAGAATATTTCTTTCACATACTCTTGGACGAGAGTTGTAGAAATTGTCAGGAAAATGATATATAAAGCCTTGTGAGAGAGTTGTAGGAACTCTTGGGCAAAAGATATATATACTCTTGTCTTAGTGTTTGTGTAGAGAATGTTTCTGCTGACCGACACAATTATTTTATGAACAAATGCAACTTGTGATAGGAAATTATTTCAGTCGAGAGGTGTATAAATACTCTCTTTAAATTTTCGATTGAGACCACAACTTGCGAAGTGTAAAGTGCAAAACACCAATTTCACTGACTTGGTCTTTGGAGAAAAACACCAAGTTCATCTTTGGAGAAAATTTCTATTGAAAGTAAGTTTTCTTGATATGGGAAAAAGAAGATTCTATTATTATTGAAAGATGAGCCTTTTTTGTTGTTTTTCTTTGAAAATCAAGTATTGTTAGTTTTTTTTCTATGGAAAGAAAAAAATAATTTTTTCCCTATGAAAAAATGATTAAAATGATATTTTGGATGTGTTTTTTTGGTAGTACAAATATTGTCTTTTTGCATAAAGGGAAAAAAGAATTATTAATATTATTATTATATATTATATTATATATATATATTTGGGAGAAAGAAACCTTCTTTTATGTTATCAAATGGAAATAAATTTAATATCTTGTTTATAAAATATATTTAAATGTTTTTTAGGATAGATATATAGAAATTTATTTTATATTAAATTAGAAATCACATAATAAAATTATAGTTTGGATATTTGGAACTTGCCCTTGAATGATTTCTGGTATTAAAGCTTGAACTAATTGTCTTCTTGTAAATTATTTTTATATTCTAAATTTAAGAGTACGAGAACCAAAAGAATTGTAAACAAAAAGTAAGATCGCAATAAAATTGATTTAAAGGGAAAATGAGAAAACTAAAAGCAAGAGGAGAGCAGTAAGGAAAATAAAGGACTCGAAGGAATATGGTATATCAAATAGAGAGCCAAGGAGATGTGGAGGACAAAATAGAGAGCCGAAGACAAAAAAGGTACAAAATAGCGAGCTTGAAAGAAATGTGGATTTACATGGAAATGATGAGGAAATGAGAGATGTCGAGGAACTTGTTTATGATAATACTGACACTGTCCTTGAGTCAATTAATGTTTCAAATTTTGAATAAATTGTAATAATTATATTAAATTATATTTCAAAGTCATCATTATGATCTATTTTAATAATGTTCAATGTACATACATGTCAAGCACAAAATAAAAAAATGACACACACACACACACACACACACACACACACACATATATCTATTATGCAGGGACAACATCCAACCCACAACAAGATCCTACCACATCTAAAAAAACATAGAAATTAATTGGAAGATACAAGAACATTATCTTTGATGAAAATTCTTTGGAGAATATGGATCCAACTACAACGGAAGAAATCAGACAATCAATGAATGACAATACAATTCGAAATAAAGTAAATAAGGTGATCAAAATGTTTTTTCAAGGTAAATCGATCATAGCACAAGTTCAAATGTAGCCTTTTCAAACACAAATATTTAAGCGATGCAATTCAATTATTGGGCATTAGATATTCCAAGAGGTGTGGGTAAATCAGATGGTATAAAAAAATATGACATTAGCCCTTGACACACTTGCTAAAAATCAATCTTGAGATGGAAAAAATTTTCGTAGAGCGTTGTTAATAGCTATTGTCAGAAAGGGAACTGCATCACATCGATTATTGTCAGTGGAAGCAATAATATGACAAACATCAAGAAAATTTCTATGAAGGAATAAAAACTTTAGGATTCAAGTAGATGAGAATGATGAGCTTGCATGTTGGCCTAATATCTGTAGGAAATCCTATCAAGATAGACTTGTAGATAATGTGAGAGACAAGGTGAAATATTTTTGGAATTCGAATTCTTGCATGTTACCAAATGAAAAGGACATTGTGTGGCATCATGTATCTATAGGGAATTATTAAGATCATCCTAAACAAATAACAAAGGTCAATCAAGTGGATTTATTTTAGAATTTGATGGAGTAATGTTGATGTGAATATTTCCCTTACCATATTTGTGAAGCTTAAACCATGGTATATCATTCTTGTGATTGTTCGTGATGCATGTTGTTGTCAATACTATGTAGAATTCCAATGATATTATGAGACATTTATAAAATTTGGTGTAAATTACTGGTCAAATGATCCCCCTCCTTATAGTGTTCGTGATTTTTTATCTAATATTTTATTTGGTCAAGAAAATGGCCAATTATTTTATAAGAAAGAATGTGTTCGTGGAAGAAAATGCAAAGAGTGTTCTCATTGGAAAATCTTTTATCCTAAGTATCCCATTGATATGAATGATTCACAATTTTCAAGTGTCACTATAAGTGGAGAAGATATGAATATATTACATACGCTGCTATTGCAGATTGAACGTTAACATTAAGAAAGATTATTTACTAGAAGATGAAAATTATGTGACATCTTTTATGGAGAAATTTAGGGAGAAAAGATATAAATATATTAAGCACTCTCATACAACAAAATGGCAAGACTTATAGTTCAAACAATCACACAATGTGTTTCCAAAATGAGTAATATGTTTGATTGTTGATTTTGCTGAGAATTACACATTCGCTCCACAAATGGAAATACAAAGAGAATATTATAATTCAGACCATGTCTCTATACTCGTGCAAATTTTGTATAGGCATGCAAACCTTGGTATCAATGGTTCTAGTAGTAATGAACATAATCATGAGGTGATAAAAGAGTATCATTTCTACATCACTGCTGATCATACACATGCTACATGTTTTGTTGAACATTGTTTTGATATTATTTACAAGCATTCAAAGGAATGACATATCACTTTTAAAGAACATTGGGTATGGTCATATAGTTGTGCTAGTCAATTTAAATCATCACGATCATTCCTCTGGTTGGCTCACCTTCATAAAAAACCTGACGTTTGTCATACATGGAATTTATTTAAGATGACTCATGGCAAAGGAGAGAATGATGGTGTGGGGGCATGCCTAAAGCGTGCACTTAGGAGGCATCAATTGAATTGATATGCTTCTCCAATTATAGATCCAAATGATGTTAATTAGTGAAATCAAAATTTAAGCCATGTATTGAATCCAAAGATGGCTCGTGTGTATAGGTAAATATATATGTAGTTTTGTACACACACACATGTGTGTGTGTGTGTTACATGTGTTTTTCTATCAAAATGATATATTTTAAAATCACTAAATTTCACTTATATGGGATTTTTTGTCAAGTAGGTCCTTTTGGAATATTCTGTTGGGTGATGTTAATATATCAATGCCACATCCATGGAATAAGAAGTTTTCACGCCATTAGAAGTGAGAAAATGATAAATATATTTTGAATTTAGAAACGAAAGTACTCTTGCTTATGTCCTTCATTTGTTGATGATATGGACTCCACCATTGAGTGTGTAAACCACAATAACAAATGTGTCAAACCATGAATATACAGAGAACTGATACAATGGCCCCTACTTCCAAAGTTTATTGAGGAAGAGATGGGCAATGAATTAGCTATTATTAACAAAGATTCTGATCATATTTATGATACAATTAGAGAAGGTGATGTATTTTTTTTCATTGCACCAAAAGATAATATAGAGGAAGTTAATTTTTTTTTTAATGCACTAAGTTGAAAAACATATTACTTCCAAAGTTTATTGAGGAAGAGATGGACAATGAATTAGCTATTATTAACAAAGATTCTGATCATATTTATGATACAATTAGAGAAGGTGATGTATTTGTTTTCATTGCACCAAAAGATAATATAGAGGAAGTTCATTTTTTTTTATGCACTAAGTTAAAAAACACATTATTACAAGAGTATAAAGATCCTTTAAATTATACATATCTGGTTGGTTCAGTGGTGTTATTGGGGCATTTCTTTGAAGAAGTAAAGAAATGTAAAGACCATATTATTTTTCAAGACTACCAACAAGATGTTATATGTGTCCAATATAGTCATTTGGTCATATCAACTTAGTTGCAGTTGAAAGAAGTGAAAAGTAGAAAAAAACTATGGCAATTATCGATAAAAGATCATGATACCATTCTTGAAAAATTTCCACTAACACATTTCATGTGAATTGAACACATGAAATTATATTAAATGTAGTTATTTTTCCTAAATAGTTACAATATTGGACCATAATTTTATAGCCTATGTATTATGTTGTCTTGAATTTAAAAAAACAAAGACTTGTATTTTTTATTTTTTCATTTAAGTGTATCAATTCCTATATATTATATAATTAATAAAATATTAATTAAGATAATAATTTATTGTTATAATTTGTATTGCTATTATTAAGTTTATATATGTTAAATAATTATATGTTATAGCTTATATGAACAAGTATTAAAGTTATATATTCTTTTATGTTTATATATTAAAAAAAAATATCGATACATATTTCTTATATTACATTTTATATTTCTTATATTGTTATTTTATATGTTATCATTATGTTATGAACTATACATTCTTATGTTATGCTATGCTATATTGAACTATGCTAAATTATTATGTTATATATTCTTATGTAATATATATTGTTTTGCTTTTGAGCTATTGTTATATTATACTATTGTCATTGTTATATATTGGTATGTTTTTTAATGAACTATTAAAAAATTTCAACCTTGTTATTAGAATTATATGACTTTTAGCTTTTATGTTATATTGTATTGCTATGTTGTATATCTCTTATATTGTTATATTATTTTGAGGTATTGTTATATTATACTATTGTTATTGTTATATATTGGTATGTTTTTTAATGAACTATTAAAAAATTCCAACCTTGTTATTAGAATTATATGAGTTTTAGCTTTTATGTTATATTGTATTGCTATGTTGTATATCTCTTATATTTTTATATTATATGTTATTGTTATTATGCAATATATATTTTTATGTTATTGAATTACTGTTATGTTATATCGTTATATTATTGTTACTATTATGTATTGTTATGTTGTCTAATAAATTATTAGAAAATTCCAACTTTGCTATTAGAACTATATGGATTTTAGCTTTAATGTTATATATAATATTTTTATGTTATATGTTATTGTTATGTGTATGTTTTTTTATATAGTTATATATTACATGTAAATTTTTTTTAATTGTATGTATTGATTATTGTTATATGTTTAATAAACTATTAGAAAATTTCAACCTTTCCATTAGAACTATATGGCTTTTAGTTTTATAAAATTGGTTAATGTTCTTAAGGAAGCATATTTATAATCAATCTAACTATTCTTTAGCATTCAAACTTAATTCCAACTAATTCACATTTCAAATTGTTTACTGCAAGATGGTAATTAAATGTTAAATTAGCATAGATAGAAAATTCTATTAGTTGATAGATGCATTCTATAATAAAATAAAAAATTCCTCCAAACATGTCAAATTTGCTGTCTAATGGTACAATTCATCGACATCAAGAAAAAACTAAATCTTGAATATAATACAATGTTATTAAAAAAAATAAACCACAAATTATTCAAAAAATAAAACAATAAACATAGTTAATGCATGTCCAAAGACGAAACTATATAAAGTCAAAATTATCCAACAATCCATTCTTTAAAAAATGGAAGCACAAGATACTGAACATATATGTAACAAAATCTTGGGATCAAAACTAGAAAATAATGGCACCTCATGCCCAAGATGCACAATAGTACCTTGTACCCAAATTAATACATCCTAGCCAAGATACATAATGGATTAATCATAAAAGAATATGCTATTTACATGCAAATATAAAAAGGACCATATCAATTTTAGGTTCAGGACACAATGTTGTTGCCTACATATGAATATAAAAAACCATAAAAGCATATGATTCCTGCATACAAATATAAAATATCATATTAATATTGGTACAAGCTACATGGTACAATAATATAAAAAAACATATTAGTACTAGTACAAGCTACATGGTAAACAATAGCAAGAAATAAAATATAATGTAAGGAGTGGGGATGTTAATGTCGTTTTGCATTCAAAATTATTTTTGGCTAGGAAATATGTATTCCACTATAACCACCAAAGCTGACAACCACCATTGTTTGAGGCAAGAACTAGAATCACACCTTGGAGAATGGATACTAGAATCACACCCTAGAGATTGGATACAAATGCGTTAAAACAAATCCTCATATACAAAAAAAAACATATTCAAGCAAAGATATAGGAAAATGAGTAAAAGTAAATGCCAACTCAAGATCTGAAACAATAGTGAAATATCTAGAATCCAGTTAGATCAAATTTTCATTTACAAGTAAATTTCACAAATGGCACAACTCTTAATTTCTTGTACTATCCCTCTCCATGGTGCTGCAATGGAAAAAAGTGTTCGATATACTACTTCCGTAATGACAAAGGTTATTGATTCAAGAAATATAGTTCCCATAGGCAACCTAAGCTATGTAAAACAAGAAGGACTTGCTTATTTCCATTTGATGTGTAAGCCTCTTCCACCAATTTTCTTTTGCAAAGACACAAAAGCGATATTATAGTTTGACATTGTCATGGACTTCTAAACCAATTGAAAATGGAGGGGACCCTATTTTCCATGTTTATTGAGTCCTTAGATTCATGTATTAACTCCTCTTCATAACTTGTATATGATAAGTTTCCAACCTCCGTATTGTTAAGAAAAGGAACAAAACTTCCATTATTTAGACTAGGATTGAGGACCTTAATTAGTCACATTCAACTTCAATGTTATCCACCCACAAAATATAAATATGGAGAAGCTTGGTAGTGTGGGTATTATGGGCACCAATGTTCTTCTCTATTTCCATTTGTTTAGGTGAGATTTCCTAGATGGATTCTTCGTACTGCTGCAAAACATTTTTTGCCACTTTAAGCTCTGAATTGTCCATTAAAAAACTATCATAAAATCAAGGAGCCAAATACTACATTTTTTCTACTCATGTAACTTTAGAAAGTCCAATCCAACATTTTCAGTAGTGTTGTTTCTGATGCATGTAAGGGAAGGAATAATGTCAAGCCTCAACATGATGGGATAAAACATGTACCTTAGTTACCCTATTTACAACTAATTAAGTCATGAAAAAGGGTTCCATCCTTTTCCCACCAGATGTTTTCCATCTTGTGCTCTTGTTTGATATGGCATAGCTCTTTTTGTAGTGACCTGCTTTATTATGATAGTAATGGATGTAGTTTTGTTGTAGCATTACAGTTCTATAATATAGTTAAAATGTCAAACAATTCCCCTTGTTGAGGGAGGGTATGTCTACATATTTTACATCTTGTTAAATATCAACTATACAAGCATCATTAAAATATGAGAGGAAGTATTTCACATCCTTTATGATTATCATACTTATTGTCATTATATCTAGACTTAACCTCAATATAGTTACCATTGTAGACTTGATGTCTAGGAAAGTATAATCACTAGTACTTCAAAATGTGTTAAGAGTATAGGTAGATTTAATACAGTTGTATGCGTTGTGGTGAATTAACATGCACAACACGTCATTAACAATTCACACATGACAACACATTGATAGAATGTGAGCATGTTACACGTCTGAGCTACCCATTAGAAACCCTTGAATATAGAGTCTGGTATATTACTTTAGATGAATCTTCCTTTGCTGTGTATGTAAGCATGCTAAATACTTGTGAAAAACCATTCCAGAATGTTAAACCAAACAACTTAATGAGTATTTAATACTGTAACTTGAAGTGAGGAACCTAAAAGTCCTCAAGTTAATATCACTTACAGGCACTACTGCCTAGGAGGTATGTAAATGTAATTTGCTAACCCACAAATGATGCCTTATGAGATTCCTTTTGAGTGTTAATACTTGTTAGGATGGTATCCCTAGGGTAAATTGTGGTAAATTCTTTTTGTAAAGATGTAAAGTATCCGTGAAATGTGGAAGTGGAGCATGAAGATATTCAGAGTCAAAGGGGCTTTAGTCCCTTAGGTGGGTAGGTGATACGAAGGTTTTGAGACCCTCCCATGGTATTGTAAAAGCAAGGCTATAAATAGAAGAGTCATAGCGAGTCTAAGGGATCATTAGATTGATAGAAATATTCGTAAGGGAAAGTAAACCAAGGTAGGAAAGGTTTGTTTCCTACACTTAGGCGAAGGGGAAGGCTCCTATAGCTAAGTGCATGAGCCCCTTGTTCAGTTGTGTTATATTCTTTCCACAACTAGCCCTAGTAGTTGAAATGAGGGGTTAGAGGGGGGTTGGAGGCCCCTCTTCATTGCACAAGATGTAGTAGGGGGGTCATAAGGGGGACGACAACCCCCCCCTTGTTGGGAGGATTGAGGGGGGCGATAGCCCCCTTCTACGGGGTTTGGGGCAGTGCCCCGGGGAAGTTTGTTTTGGACCCTATATTAGGGGGCAGACCTATCTATGGTATTGTGAATGGATTTCGCACATGATTTTGGGCGTGATTTTTTTTGGTCATGGTATTTTGTAGATCAGGTCAAGGGAAACTACATTTTGTTCTAATTCAGGGTTATGGATAGGGTTATGGATGCTTCCAACATGTATATTATATAATATATATATATATATATATATATATAATATATATAATATACTATAATATATATATATATATATATATATATATATTGTAACATTGAAAGGAATATAATGAAAAATCAATCTGGTAGTCCTGGTTTTGGGATCCAGGGGAAATATCTGTGTATATTTGTTTTATGTGTTATGCTCTAGTCATTATTTATTTTCAGTTTTTAGAATTCGTATGCAAGTAATTTGTGTACGGGTTCAAAACCTACATTTGGTATTAGAGCTATTTTGGCTTCAAGGAGATGCCTTTGCTGCTGAGGGGATTTTTGATTGAGCCTGTGGTAGACCCTGTTTAGTGGGAGATCTGCGGGATCGATTCTTATGGTGAAAGAAGATGGCAAGAAGTGGAAAGATAAAGATCAAGAAATTTAATGGTCAAAGTTTTGAGTTGTGGAAACTCGAGATGGAGGATCTGTTGGTGGATAAGGATCAATGAATTGCAGTAGATCTAGGTACTAAACCAACGGGAGTGTCCGATGAGGAATGGAAGAAGTTGGATCGAAAGGAAAAAAGCACAATACGATTGTGTGTCTCATATTTAGTATTTCTAAATGTATCAGGGGAAGCTATGACAAAGGCTTTGTGGGACAAGTTAGGGACTTTGTACCAATCTAAGTCTTTGGTGAACAAACTATTCCTACTAAAAATTTGTATAACCTGAGGATGAAAGATGGAGACTCGGTGACAGAGCATTTGAACACATTTAATACTGTGGTAGGCCAATTATTATCTGTTGATATTAAAATTTTAGATGAAGATAAGTGCATCATGTTAGTTCTAGTCTTCGCAGCCTATCACCAGGGATCAACATGAGCTCTTACTATGTTTGGTTTTGTTAGATGTTTTGCACATGATCTTCAGCACAAAACAGGTCATACCCATGTTTATTGGGAGCAGCTTGAAAAACAAGTTTTAAGCGATATATCACACTCCCAAAAACGGCTCCCGAATCAAAAGATATGACCAAATGAATGATTGACTCAAAAATATCCCTTGGAATCGCCTCGTGTACACAATGGGTATGAGAGCTTTAGAAGGAGTGAATCTGGTATATCTATGGATAGAAGATCACTTGAGTCAGTAGGCAACCAATTTAGCAGTTCCCCTCAAAGTGGGACTAGATAGTTGCCACATAAAGGACTGAAAGAGTTTGCAAATAAGTTTGTTGACAATGAAGCATTCACAGTCAAGCTACAAGATTGGCTATCAGTAAAAATAGATGAGTCTGTTGGTGGCAAACTTCTTTTTAACTCATTTTTAGGTTGAAGAACTTCGTAAGTTTGATTATGCTTTAGAAGGGGTTGTTTTCCAACAACTACTTTGAATGCCTTGTGCATCTTATGTATCATCTTCAAATGACTGTTGAAGAAGATGCATATCTTGCAGTTGAAGACTTTCTTCATACTAATGCAGAAAGTTTATGGAGGACTTTTTAGCATCAAGATGGACCAATGCCATTTTTTATAAGTTGCCCATATGGTGTTAAATCCAAGTTCCATATTGCAGAAAAGGCAATTGCAAGGGAAAAGTAGGAGAGTTATGTGGACTAGCTTTGGTGAAAAAGAATGGTAGAAATATGCATGTGAATTGGATTCAACATGCGGAAGTCAAAGTCTCACATGTGGATCGCATTTGGAACAAGCTGGGAAACGCTAACTGGGGATATTTGGGGACATTGAAACTTCTTCTGGCCACATTTTACTCTGTAGTTCAATATAAAGGCCCTCCTAAATTTTCAATTGCTAAGCTAGCTGCTAATCATGGTTTTCGACTTCAAAAAAGGAGGATTGAATGCCGCCTCACTGAAGTGTATGAAAATGGCAGTGACTCATTTCATTACCATCAAGGTAGCCAAACTCATGGGGAGATTGTTGAAATCGAGGATGAATTAGAGCCTATTATTAGTAAATAAATGGAGTGAATGAAGCTTGAGGTAGGTTGGAAGATTCACAATGTCATAAGGGTTTTCACATACATGAGGTTTTTAGACATGGACAAAATTTCTTGTACAATGCAATTTCTTTGGAAGAGGCAGGCACACTTTTGGCTATTTTATGTGGGTGCTCATCCTTCCCAACTTCAGCTTTCATGGGAGGATATGAGTATGTGGTACTAGGTACAAAGGCAAACTAAGGTTTTAAATGTCATGAAACAAAGGGGCATATCTAGCAAGTATCTGCCACAACTTGTTGATTATGGAAGGGTCGTGCACCCTCATCCTTGCTACAAACGTAGTCTTGGTGGCTGTTATGACCATCCATGGTTGTGGAACATCAATATTAGTAACTTCTCCTGTGGGAGATCCCCTTTCTACCATTATTACAAGAGATGGTGTCTTTACTTCAGAGGAAGCTCTACAGTGTTGTCATGATATGTTGTCTACTTTGCAAAGTGCAATATCTTTGGCCTGAAGCAATACATAATTTTAATTTATTATTGATAGCCGTAACTGTGTTGGATCTTATAGCTTGACTTTAAAGCCAAGTTTGTGGCATATATCCTGCATTTGGATATGTTTGCTGCAGTATCTGAACTTCAGAAGTCTAAAGATCAACTCTTAAAGATGGAAGAAAGGTCTAGATTGAAATCTGGAATCCCACAGAAAGATGGGAAGATTGACTTTTCCTAGGACTTCTTCACTTGCCATGCATTCTTGACTACCTCTAGTCAGCTTCAGGTTGAGATCTATGCTTGCGCACTTAGTAGTGTGTACACATTTGGTCCAATATTTCGTGCTGAAAATTCTCGTACATAAAGGAATCTTGCGGAGTTTTGGATGGTTGAGCATGAAATTGCCTTTGCAGATTTAGAGGATGTCATGAAATGCATAAAAGACTGTGCGAAAATCCTATGTCAATGGTTACTTGACAACTATTTTGATGATATGGAATTCATGTCAAAAATGTTTGATAAGAGCACTATGGATCACCTTCGTTCAGTAGCAAATACCCCATTTGTGCACATTACCTATATAGAAGCTATTCAACTTCTAGAGAAGGTTACGGATAAGAAATTCGATAACAAGGTGGAGTGGGGCATGGATTTAGCATCAAATCCATATGCTTCTGTGTATCAGAGGTAGGATCTGCCTCCTGCTGATCCATTACTTGTGAGGAATGGGTTGTTATCTGAATTTGATTATTGTGGGATAGATCCACGGCTTGAATATTTACATAGTCAAAGAACAAGGGAGATGATCTTTTTGTTGGGCATACTTTATCATTGACATAGGTGTTGTGTCAGTTTCAGTTTATATTGACCCATCTGGATGGTCAGCAAATGCTTATTAAATCTAGTCCCGATGAAGTTGTTAAGCCAAGTCAGTTCAAGGCTATTAATGATGAAGGAATGCCTGTTTACCAATGAACATTCATGAAGGGTAATCTATACATTCATTTCTCTGTAGAGTTCCCAGATTCTTTAACTCCTGAATAGTACAAGGATCTGGAAGCATTTTTTCCTCCTTTAACTGCAAGCCAGCTAACAGACAAAGGCCCAGCTCACCGCCCCTGCATCAACAACACACACAAGTCAAAATTTGAAGTCAAAGTAAAATAAAATTGAAAGTCAAGCACTTCCAGGAGTGTGGTGTTGCTCGTAGCACTGTGGCGCTGCGCTTCTGGCTTTAGCACTGTGCGTAGCCCATGGGTGTGATAATATTGGTGGCGAAATGCTCAACGCAGTGCTGGGCAATATGGAAGTCCATGGCCGCATTACTGTATGTGGTATGATTGCTCAAATTGTTGTTCAGAGTGAATAAGGTAATTATAGTTAAAATGAAGCCCTGGTAAGTTCATCGATAGGACAGTGAGGTAGAGAGACACCATTAACATGTAGAACGAAGAAGCATTGAATATTGATCTTTACATTTAAATGGAATGCTCTGCAACCAATCGGCTGATAACTTCAAAGGACACCATGCACCCTCTGCTATTCTATAGCATTCCCATTTAGGGTTTCTTATCACAAGTAAAATTAAGTGAGAGAAAAATGCCACCAAAGAAGCAATCAACATACTTCAGAAGTATTTCGACTTATCTACATGTGCATCAAGAGATGACCTGGTAGCTACTGATGCATCTCAAATGTCGAAGACAAGAAAAACTGAACAAACTTCTTAAGGAATGAAAAAAGAGCATGGTGTAGACCAGGTTGAGAATGCAGCCAAGTAGGCAATGTTTAACGTATTTTCCATCAAAAGAAAACAACAGTTGTTAAAATGTTCAAGGTTTCCAGGGATGGTTCCAAAAAAAACTTCCATCTTATCCCAGATTTCTAGCGAAGGTTCCAAATCAAACTTTGGCAATTCGACTTGTGGCAGCAAATCAATTGTTCCTTTTTATTTTATGATATTTAATTAGGTTATTTTGTTATAAGTTAGATTTATTTTATTTGACCGCATGATAACATATCTAGGTGTTTGTTGTTTTTTCTATTTTAATTATTTTGATTCCTATGTTTAGGAATTCATAATTAATATGTAATAGGGCATATATAGGGTGATTTATGAAGATGTAAGGGTTCAATTTTGGCATCAGAGAGGCTGCCTGGCATTGTGTAAATTTTCCCTGAATATCATTTTAATAAAGCAGTTTTATGCCCTTTGGACTTGTGATCCATCATGGTGTTATTGTTTAGTATGTTTTTCATGTAACTCACTTACATATTTTGTTTTTCTGCCTTGTTACAACATTATCTAAGAGATATGTTAGGAATTCATTTGTAACAATGCTCCTTTCATGATGATTTTGTTGTTAGATGTAATGGTTGTCTTTGTAGAATTCATCCTTTGCTAGATGCTCTGTTGAGAAACCTCGTGTTTCTCATTTGTCTAATGCTGCTACTATAGATCCATCCTCTATTTGATGCCTGTAGGGTAGCAGGCTTTCTCCCCTCTATTCTTCTCACATTTGCAATCTTCCATCTGGCTGAACATGGCACTTAATTTGCTCCAATTTTGCCGGCAGAAACTGGCATTGACTCCATAGCCCAATTGGCCATTCTCTTGCTATTTCGACCCAAAACCTTTCAAACAAATTCCCGCACTCATAGCTAGCCTAAAATTTCATTTATTGCAGCCACATCTTGTTGGCGAAGAGAGAGCCCTCTCTGGTAGGGTAGGGCTAGATGCTAGATCGAAAGCTTGGTCTGTGGTTACCTCAGAGTTACCTCTTCTCAGCCTTGAGGTTAATTTTGAGTGTTAAGATATTGGCACCGTTGTCGGGGACGAGGTGACAAATCTTCTCCAAGAATGATCGTTCAAATTGCAGATCTAGTTGCTGAAGGTGGACAACAGTTAGACACATATGAAGGCTGAAACATCCGCTTGGCAACTCCACTGTTCGAAATCCTGAGTTTCAAAGTATTGATGGTGACTCCACTGGCTAAATGAAGGACTCAAATGTTGCTTCTATTTGTTCAAGGTATTCATGTATCGATTTTTCTAATCTTCCTAGTTTTCCTAATCAATTACCAAAGGATGCATACATTTCGAGTAATGGCCCTAAATTCAATGGGGACGATCTGACTTTGAATCTAGAACATATAGAAAATTTTAAAACATTTGTGGAAATTCTTAGAGTTAAAAAGGAGGATGACTTCATCAGATTGTTCTTTGATTTGTTTTAAGGTAAATGTAGAAGATGGATTGAAGGTTTTCCTATTAGATCTATTAAGTCCTTTGTAGATTTTTGGCATATATTTCTTGAAACATGGATGGAGAAAGAGGAAGAATTCAAAATAGAAGTGCCCTCTATTCAAGGCTTTAGAGAATGGGAAGATATGCGCCCGGATGATGAGGTAGATGAGAACTTTGCTTCATCTCTTTCTTCTTATCTGAAATCCTGTCGATGTAGCCATGAAGTTAAGCTCAATTTTTTGTAAGAGTTTGCCATCAAAATTGAAGGAGGTCTAACTAAATTGGAGACCCAAATACAGTCCCAGGATTTGGACTATCAAGTCCCATTCTTTGGGGACCTTTTTTAGCAAAAGAAAGAGAAGGTAAGGCTGTTCGTGGATATTTGCATTGATAGTTTGTAGTTGGAAGCATGTATTGAGGAGTTAGGGTAGCAAATAGAGTCTGGTTTTTTCGATCCTATTGCAGCGTACATGGAAATTTTTTTCAGTTTGAATGATAGATCAAATTGTATTTTACACAACTAGACTTGTTATGTGCATGTATGGCTATCAGCATTTACCTTTGTATCCTGGTTGAAGCACTTTCAAGCAACATCCTTGTTACAGTTACTTGATTGGTTGATATGGCATTATAGAATTACTTGATCCATCAATTTTGCATCATAGTAGGGTAGATTTTTAAATAAATAAGCTTCCAAGGAAGTATTTCAGTTTTCGGCATTTGTTTTAGTTTCCAAATGTATAGGTTGTAGCATGTATATGATTTTGGATTGGTATGAGTTGTTTTGGGTTTGCAGTTGTTTGACTATATTGTCCAATCGATGAGGCACTTGGTCTACGGTGTTCTTGACACCTCCAAGGAGCTGCCATCCCCAATAAGGCCGATGTTAGTTCCAGTCTTTGTAGCCTATTACCAGGGATCAACATGAGCTCTTACTATGTCTGGTTTTGTTAGATGTTTTGCACATGATCTTCAATACAAAACAGGTCATAAGCATGTTTATCAGGAGCATCTCGGAAAACAAATTTTTGGTGGTATATCACACTCCCAAAAATGACTCCCGGATCAAAAGATATGACCAAATGAATGATTGACTCAAAAATCTCCCTTGGAATCGCCTCGTGTACACAATGGGTATGTGAGCTTTAGAAGGAGTGAATCTGGTATCTCTATGGACAGAAGATCACTTGAGTCAGTAGGTAGAAAATTAAGCAGCTCCCCTCAAAGTGGGACTAGACAGTTGCCACTTAAAGGACTGAAAGAGTTTGCAAAGAAGTTTGTTGACAAAGAAGCATTCACAATCAATCTACAAGATTGGCTATCAGTAAAAACAAACGAGTCTGTTGATGACAAACTTCTTTTTAACTATCCTTTTCAGGTTGAAGAACTTCGTAAGTTTGATTATGCTTTAGAAGGGGTTGCTTTCCAACAACTACTTCAAATGCCTTGTGCATCCTTGTTTTTCGGAAAACTAGTATTCCTAAAGAATGCTAGCCCTCTAGGTTTGGAAGCTACCCTAGAAACAACAATTTAAAGAAATTCAACGATTTCTTCTATTTGTAACAGATAAGAGAAAGATAATGGAACCAACCTGGAACGTACTCTTAATCCCTTGCTTGATCTCTCTCCCTTTTGACAGATCTTGCAACTCCTCGCCGTACTTAACATGCTTGGAGAGTACCTAGAACTTCCTCTTAATCCTTTGCTTGATCTCTCTCCCCTTTGATAGATCCTGGAATTCCTCCCCATACTTAACATGCTTGGGGTGTACCTGAACAAATACAGCAATAGAGAACTGTCAAAGCATCGTGATCTATTATAACATAAACATTACAGAATAAGATATATAATGAACAATGATAGTGTTCACAAATGATAACATTCACAATTGCACAATCATATGGAAGAAAACTTGAAGAACTTTATTAATAGAAGGATAATTACAACCTAGTTTTCTAATCTAGCATCATCCTCCTAGCTTCAATCCCTCTTCACCTCATGAAATATCAAGATCACACCAAAAATACAATGCTCTTTCCTCAATTACAAACTATCAACACTTCCTGGCAATTCACAATATTCAAGCCTCCAAATCTCTTAGATGAGGGATCCATTTATAGATGTGTGCAAGGGTGTGAGTCATTCGTTGGGTTTGATTAGTGTCATTCCACTTGTTACAATTGATTCCATAAGAGAAGGGATTGGAGATTTTCTTAGATCCCTTACTCATCCTTGGGCGAATTCAGAGAGGCAAGTGGCACAGGAGAAGTTTCTAAAAGATTCCATGAGTAACCACCTAGAAAACTGTCTCGAAAATTTATCCATCCTCACCCATCACACCCTATAGAAGGCCTAATTAGTATGCATCGCACCCTGGTAGTGTACCACTCAGTATGCATCGCACTTTGCTAGTGGAGCAGTTAGTATGGTCCAATTTAGGCGATTTCTAGATGGTTTGTTAGATGGAACTTTTGGGGAATGATGTATTCAGATGAATATGTTCTTTTAGGGTATGAAACAACTCTTTTAGGGGTTGATGAGCCCTATTTTATCAACATATAAGTTTTGGGTTGATGTGCCCAAATATGTCTATAACAGTTGCCTCCTAAAGCATGAAGTCATAAATATTGATGTCAAGTGAAATGCTTTATCATGAGGATCCGAAGTTTCGAACTGGAAGGTGACCGGCATAAGTTACAATACAATACATCATCATAATATAATTTTCACGACTTAGCTGAGGGAGGCATTCCCATGCTCAACTTTATAAATTCATTTCATGTACATAGACCAGATAGTCGTCTGCAGATATAGACTGGTGATTCTTCAGATATAGAGTCATCATCCATGGGTAGGATGACCATCCGTGTAGAGCATTTGTACATTTGATGTTTTTATGTCCTTGAATATATCGCATCCTGGATGGATGAAACTAGATCCGGGGTCTTCAACTCATTCAATCTTCACTTGATGTACAAGTTAATCCATATGAATAGATGTTCTAAAGTCGAACATGGAAAGACATCACTTGATTACCAGCCAATGATGTGAGTTGTTAACAGACACGAGAGGAATCACCGATAATGATAATGACCCTCAAGGTACTACAGTACAATCCACGTGGTGTGAATATATGATCCGATGTTGAACACCACGCAAAATCTTTCGGTCAAAGGCCATTGATGTCAACCTGTTGCCGGAAGTGAGAAAATTGCCATTGATGTATGCAAGCTTCAAAGCACTTAAAAGGGTTGTTTCTAAGTCAACTTCTTTGATAATGAGTTGATATCGACAAGAAGTGACTCGTCGTAGGAGGGCCTTGATGTATCCCACATCTATGACAAGAAATGAGGAAAATAATTTTTGGAGGTGAAAATGAATTGACGACACAAGGTTCACGATTGGTGGTCATGAGAAAATGAAGGTTGGAGGTATTGTAGTGGATGAGACATTAACTGGATGGAAATTTCTCAACTAAATGACTTCTTTTGAACATGTCGGTGAAACTGAGATGAATTGGTAGCTTTAACCACAAAATATGGATGGTATGAAAGACCAATGGTGAGATGATCGGTGAATGGAATAACCCAACCCAACTCAATGATGGTGATGAAATGAAAGTGTCATGTTCAAGAGCGACTTGCTACCATAAATGATTCAAGTTTTTTCCCTTTTTCCCCAATCATTGCTGACGAGTACCTCTTTATTTTTGTCAAGCTTGAGGAGGATAACATATGCTTGTTCTATAATTTGCCCTTCGGGAAAACTTGTCACTATTTAATGTTTTAATGAGTCTAGCAATAGTTAAACTCAGTCTCATCTAGATAGACAAGTTTGTCGCTATTGTTTTAATGAGTTTAACAACAAGGATAACTCGGTCCTTTTCATGTTTAGAGAGTTTGAAAAGGGACGAAAAGAAAACTCCATAAGTTCCTTTTTATAAAATAATCCCTCAGATCCGAAAAAGGATAAAATAATACAGGAGGGATGACATTTCCAGTACTTTAACGAGCTTGAAAAGATAAGCACTCGACAATATTTTCATATTTAACGAGTCTGAAAATGGTTTAAAGAGGACTCTATTTTGAGGAATGAGTGGTGTCTAGGGAAGCAACTAGTTTCGATGATTTTGGAACTTCTCAAAACATGTTGATTTCTGTGAAAAGGTTGGCTAATAAGATCACTCATTGCGACTGTTCCTAAAAAAAGGGGCAAAACAACCAAGTGGAAGCGTATGATTGGCCAAAGGGATGGTGGTGATGGGATGTACACAACCAAGGTTCAAAAGGCTGATAAGATGGCAATCACAAAGGTTAATTACTTGTAAATGGGTTCTTTTTTTTTTGACAAGCTTGAACCATGGGGAACTATGCTTGGATTCGGTTTCATGTTTACAAAAGCTTGAAACGAAAAACTATGCTTGGATTCAGTTTCATTTTTACACAAGCTCAAAATGAAAAAACTATGTTTGGAGGTCAAGGATGTTCAATTTACTGTTTAGCACATTAGATTCTTTCATCAGTCATTCAACTTGCTTAAAACTCCATTAAATTGATTAGAAATACATATATATGGACGAAAAATGAACTAAACTAACATTTTATTTGAAGTACATGAATAGTAACATAAAAGTAGTTTTCATCTTTCACTTTCATTATTTCATTTCAAATTTGGGATTTTGGAGCTCTGGAGCGATTTTGCCCCCTCCAATTTCACCAGCTAATTTCGGGAGATCCTATGGATCATTCTCTACATCGTTAGGACCAGGTAGGAGCTATCCTTGAGCTCTTCATTTTCATTCCATCTTTTCTTGATTCTGAGCTAGTTTTTCCACCTTTCTAGGCCCCTGGGGTTTAAAGATTTCATTCCCTAATCATCGCACCTAGCTTGTATCGAAAAGTGTGATGCATACTGAGCTGCCAACAGGCTAGTCAGTATTCATCTCACCTTGCTCAAAGGTAGGGTGCGATGGGTGCAGAAAGGTAACTTTATACAGTGCTTTTTCATCAAATTGTTACCCGGTTTTGCTCAAAATTGGAACCTAACTCATCTATTGCTTGCATTTTAGATATTTGTTGGATCAAGATGGTTGTCACATGGCGTGAACGAGAACATGAAGAGGAGGATATGATTGCTTTACATGACCAGGGCACAGTAGATGCATTAAGAAACTGTGGTTTGCTAAAGTTCTTCCGCATATCCAGCATGAGACAACATATCAATTTGTTGTAGTATTTTCTCAATGCTTGGGATCCTATTGACCAGGTATTCCAGATTAGAGGTAAATCTATTCCTTTCATGGTTGAGGATATTTATTTTCTAATGGGATTGTCGAGGTGTGGTGCCCCTCTTCAACTATCAGGATTTGCTCGTGGGGGCGAATCTGTGAAAGATTACATTCGTCAGTTCTACAGGGATGGATCTCAACCTAGTAGAGATGGTAAGATTAATATCCGGGATGTTACAGATTGACCTTTGATGACTATTTTATTTACCTTTGCAAGATTGGCTGATAGTGTGGCCTTACATTTATCGAACAGATCTTACATGCAGTATGCTCTGGAATGCTTGGAACCGAAGGTGTTCAATTGGTGTGAGGCAATACTTCCTGTCATAAAAGAAAAACTATCCAAAGTAAATAATGGAAGAACCAAGAAATTTGGTTATGGGTCCATATTGACTTCTTTTTCTTTGGAAAGAATTCCACTGATGTAGCCTCAAAACATTTCACTCGGATCGCCAGCACCGAGGGAACCATGGATGCAGAGATGGGTGGATCTTATGGCTAGACATGCCAACCAGTCACAGATCTCCTTCTCAAACGCTTTTTTTCGAGTGGTTCAACCGCCAGGAGATGGTGTTTGCGAAGTATCTATATGTTGGGATGGATTTATGAGGTGACCCGGATTTGCCATTACCAGCTGGTGAGTAGTGGAGTGTTATAGGTAAAATGATTCGACCACATCTTTGTTTTTCAGTTTTATAATGTTTTTGTGTTTTTGATGTTACCAAGACTAAGAAAAATCTTATGTATGCACAGATATTGGACCAGTGTGACCAGTGGCATGCCCATAGGAAGTAGATGATGCTCTAGTAGGAGAGGCTGTAGGGAGGGCCATCCTTTAATATCTGGACATATCAGAGACCCTGGCAGTGTTGTAGGATCAGATCAAGGGCCTCACTCTTGGCTTTCAGGATGTCAAGACCGATGAGTTACGTTTGAGGTTACAGCGCCATACTACTGGTGTACCGAGTCGTTGGTCTAGGATCTTGTGCATGATAGCATAGGCGGTGACATGTTATCACCAGCATCACTAGTCTAGGATGTTTTTCTACATTCATTCTGAGTTTCTTACTTAGATGACTGATTGTGGCTTGGACACAAAACATTTTGTAAGAACTATAAACAGTTATCTATTTTTGATTTTTGGAGTTTTATTTTGGCTAAGTGATGAAATCCTAATGCAAATGTTGATGTGAAATGATTTCTTTACAAATGTTACAAATGCCTATTTAACAAATACTTTGCTAATGAATCAGTTAATGTGTTTAAGTTTTTGGAAATGTGTTGATATTGAATGGAATCAAAATGTCTTTCCAAAATCCTAACTCTTAGGAACATGCGATAAATAGCTAGGTTCTGAACGGAATAAATGCTAGTGAGCTATAGAATGACAAGTTGTGAATCTAGCCTGACAATGAGTCAGTGTATGCCATGTGAAATGGCATCAGAGAAAAGTTCAATCAATGCACTATACTTAGCGATGTTGTTCGTTGATCGACTAATACATATCCCTCTGAAACTCACTAACTTACTGCTTGGAGCAAAGATGGCCCAAGCCGCAGAAGACAAGTTCTGCGTACTACGACTAGCTCCATCGGCATACCCAACAAATTGTTCCAAAAAGTCTGACATCTGCAACAAATGCGAAGTGGATTACCTAACCAAAATGACAACTCTAAAATAAAACACTCAAAATTGAATAAAAATATATGTACAATGAGTTTACTACACTTAATAAAGCATAGTAATGTCTAAGATACAATCCGTTTCGGTGTTGCAACAGTGGAATCCCATCATAATTGACTAGCTCGTAGACTCCTTTTGCTAATACTCATTTAACAATGTAAGGGCCATCTATAATGGTTCAAATTTACCTGCTCCTAATTTGTCAGAATCTTGATCGTAAAGCAAGACCAGGTCACCTTCTGAGAAGACACGAGGCTTGACATTTTTGTCATATTACGCCTTGATGCGTTTCTTATGTGCTTCGTTAGCCAACGTGGCATCATGACGAGTTTCATCCAGATGGATTAATTCCAAGAAATGAGTCTCTTCTTCAGAAGTTTCGGGAAGCAGATCGATTGCAAGCTTGAGGGATGAGATTTCGTACTGAATTGGTAAGACTGCTTCCAGACCATACACCAATTGAAAGGGCGTAAATCTGGTTGTATTTCTCACCGAAGTCCTATGCCCACAAAGCTGAGTATAGGATTAAATTCCAATTCCGTTTATGGACTCCAATCATTCTCTGCAGCATGCGGTTAAGGACTTTATTGATTGCCCCAACTCGTCCATTAGCCTATGGATATTATAGAGTAGAACTATCATGGGACGGTCCTAGTTTGGCAGTTAATTCGATCATCATGTGATTACGAAAATGTGACCCATGATTTGTGACTATAGCCTGTGGTACACCAAATCTAGAAACTACATGATTGAAAAAGAAAAGAGTAGTCGTTTCGCCGGTGTTGTACGATGTAGGCATTGCCTTGGCCCATTTTGTAAAATAGTCAACAATGACTATAATATACCCATGCCCCCTGGTTGAGGTGGGGTTACATGTCATGAGATCAATGCCCCATTTAGCAAATGGGCCAACAACAACGACTTGATGTAGTGGTGCAGGTGGTAATCTTGTTTTGCGATCAAAAATCTGACAAGCATGGCAACTTCTGACTGCAATTTTGCAATCTTTGAATATGGTGGGCCAGAAGTAACCAACTCATAAGATCTTTTGTGCAGTAGCGTAACCAGATAGATGCCCCCCACAAGCACGTGAATGACAATCATTCAAGAATTTTTTCAGCCTCCTCATGCGTGAGGCACCTTCGTAGAACCGTATCGACACCACAACAGTAAATTGTATCACCAATGATCAGATACTCTTTGGCTTGGTATCGAGTATGTCGCTGTTCAGAGCGAGAGGTGTTAGGCCTAAAAGTTTAGGTTTGGAGATAGACCAGTATATCCCTGTACCACAGATCACTTGACGATATCAGAAATAGAGTCTCATCCAGGATTGATGCTTGGGATGTTAAATCGTTGGATGAAGAGGGAAGGTCACAAAGTAACTCTGCAAAGACAAGAGACTTCTTTGATTTGGATTTGGTGAATTCCAGATCAAACTCCTGCAAAATGGTTATCCATTTGGAATATTTTCCCCCCAGCAATTGACGTGACAAAATGTATGTCATAGGGTTGCAATCTGACACAATGGTAGTTTTGCGAAAGAGTACTATTATGAAACCGCTTTCTGTATCATTAAGATTACGACTTAAATAATATATAGAATTTTCAATTCCATCATGTTCTTGCACTAACACCATAGTGATGGTTGTATCTGCAATGACGAGATACAGGTTGAAGTCTTTTTGATAGTCAGGAGTGTACAATAATGATGCTTTTATCATGGAATCTTTTAAAGAATCAAAGGAAGCTTACGAACCTGATCCGAGTGGAAGGGTACCCCTTTTTTCAAAAGACGTTATAACCTTTAGCGAGCTCAGCATAATGTGGAATGAACCTCTTTAGAAAGTTAGCTTTCCCTTGGAGTCTTTGAATCTGAAGCAAATTTGAAGGTGGAGACATGTCAAGGATTGCTTGAACATTAAATGGGTCGACTCAGATTCCGTCTTTAGAAACTACAAAACCAAGAAATCGACCAGAACCAGCACAAAACACACATTTGTGTGGATTGAGTCATATCTTGTAGTGTTGGCAATGTAAAAATATGGCTCTCAAATGCTGTGGATGATCAATTCATTTTCACGAATGAGCAGGTAGATCATCGAGATAAGGTTGAACACTGTGTTTGATGTCATGGAAGGCGTAATTCATTGCCCTCTGAAATGTTGCCCCTACATTCTTCAAACCAAAAGGTAATTTACGATATGCGAACGTGCCCCATGGACATATAAATACAGTTTTTGACTGGTCCTGTGGTCAGATATTGATTTGATTGTATCTAGAAAATCCATCCATGAATGAAAAGATTTCACATCTGGCACATTCATCAATAATCTGGTTGATAAAGGGTGTAGGATAGTTATCTTTTGGACATGCTTGGTTTACATCCCTATAATCGATGCACACTCTAATCGTTCCTTGTTTCTTCATCACAGGAACAATATTCGATACCCAATCAGTGAGAGGAACAGGGTAAATGAAGCCAACATGCAAATTTTTTTCAACCTCTGCTTTAATGGCAACAGCTTTCTTCGGATGAACAGGTCAAAGCTATTGTTGTACTAATTTGACATCTGGATACATCTTGATTTCATGTTCAACAATCCTCAAGTCAATGCCTGGCATTTCTTCGTATGACCATGCAAAGACATCTCTGAATTCGTGAAAAAGAGCGTAGTAAATTTCTAGTTCTGATGGAGAACAATATTTGCCAACGTGAATATTCTCTACAACATTAGGTTTGGTCGAAATATTAATAGCAATATTTTCTTCAATGTTGGATAGATTTCGCTCGGAATCTACTATTTACAGAATTCAATAAAAAATAAAAAATTGAAGGATGATTGAGGTCATTTGAATAATCTTCATTGTCATCTCAAAGGTGGGAACGATGGTGGTAATATTCCCACGACGTCTCTCCTATCATCATTGATTGGATGATTCCTTCATGTGTAGAATGTATGTGAGACCAAGGATCAGAAGAGGTACCATATTCTAAAGACCTATCTACCCAAACACTTATCGAGTGTTGCTTCGGGTTTGCCACCCAAGCCCAGAAAATTGATTGCTACAAAGGTTCAATGGAGCTTGGTGGCAATGCCTCGTGATGATCCTTACTATAAAAATGGTTAGAACTCTTCTTAATCTCAGATGATGTAGAAGAGATCATTTGATAGGTTTCCACTGTGGCTACTTCCGCAAAACGAGATGGAGACGGGAGGGCAAAAGTACCCATTAAGGAAGGGTCTTTTAAGAGACCTACTCCAACATTTTGAAGTGATTGTGAACTTCCATGGATCAATGGAATGCTTCCAGTAACTTGTGAACTGTTAGCAAAAAAGGCTAGTTGGTCAACGATTGCGATTCCACCTTGGAAGGGAAATGCAATATTTCTAAAATATGTAGACACAATGGAAGCCATAGCATAAATCTGGGGCCTTCCTAGTAAAATATTGTAATCAAGGTTTCCATCAATGACCTTGACTTCAATTTCTATTGTCTTGCCCCCTAGTTCAACTTGCAAGTTACTTAAAATCCCATATGGAGTGTACGTTCTTCCATCGAACACTTTCAATATTGTTGGTGATCGTGACAAGGGTGGTGAACAAAGAGTTTTCCAGCAACTCATTGACATAATACATGTAGATGCCCACTCATCAATGATGGTTCGATGAACATTTTTATTGAGGGCTTTTACTTGTATAAGGAAAGTGAGTTGGGCTGGTAACTAAGGCATATATCCTTTATGATTATCCCAGCTTAACTCATTGAAAATCCAGCTTAACTCATTGAAAACAACTGCACATCTGAGCCAAAACCAATTTCAGTTGCGCTCCCTGGACCATTGCACTATCTTCCACTGTAACTCATTATGCATTGCACCTCCCGAGTGTAGTAAGTGTGATGCATCTCTGTTTCTGTAAAACCTAGGTGCGATGACTGACTGAACTCTTTTTCCATTCTAGAAATTGAGGGTTTTTGACCTTGTTTTCAATTTTGTTTAAGTTGTTTTGCTGCATATGAAAAATACCTGTTTACTAAAGCTTACTTGCATCACGTAGATCAACCTCAATTACATTAGGATTAGTGAGTGTTTTTGTGTATTTTTTCATCATTTACAATTCTTTGTCGAAAAGTTGCTTAAATCAATTTGTCGCTTTGATACGAAAAGTGTCGTAATTGTCGTTTTGTGTCGAAAAGAGAAGTGTCATGAATTCTTCCTTCCCTTGATAATCGATTGAAATTTTCTTCATGTATTTGGTTTTATTTTTTTATATTAGAAGTTTCGAAAGCATTTTTATTCAAAATTGAAAAGTTTCATTGAGTCTTCCTTTCTCTTTTGAAGAAGAAATTGTCGAAAATGTCATTTTGAGTGAAATATTTCAGATCTTTGCTGCATTTACTTTTCCTTTTTGTCATTTTTCACATTAAGGAGAACGAAAAAAATACATGCGTTTGCAATTAGCATTTTCTAGATTTGTGTGCGAAAAGATGATTTAGGGAAATATACTAGTGTGTGCTCTTTGCTCTTTGCTTAAAAGCACTGATATTTTCTTTCCCTAGTAGCTAGGATTTTCATTGCTCAAAATAAACAAAGATTGTTTATCATTATAGATTGCATTTTAGGAATTTCAAATCATCATCATGCGGTGAACCATTGAAAGGAAAACTCTACACAAGATCAACTTTAAAATAAATTTCAATAAACATAACAACGCTTTGGAACTTAATGCCACATATCTAGAGGTCTAGGTTGGAGACATATTCCGACGTCATTAAAACTAGTGGCTATCATTTTCATTGAAGATTGGGTGATTCCTCCTTGATACGATAAGTGCTAGCATGGACTTGTGCTCCCCGTACTGTCACATATATCTTGGGATACCATAATATGCTTAAATCCTTTATCCATAGGAAGCCGAGTTTGCCGCCTTATTGATCACAATGCACTGAACACAACATTTGGGAAGATTCACTGTCATACATAAGTCCTTGGTAATTTCTCTTTAATTTATCACCAAGGTGTATATTGTAGTTTTGCGATTGGTTTGGTAATCCCTCTGTCTAGATTTTCCAGAGTAGTCACTTTCGTTCCTTTTCGACTCTTTAAAAGAAAAGGTCCATCTGAGCACTTGTCCTTTCAGGCTCATTAAAAATCGAAGGAGACTAGAGTCATCTTTAGCTTTTTCTCGACTCTTAGAAACTAAAAAAGAAAAGTTGTGTCCAAGAGTCATTAAAATTAATTAAATTTGGGATAACATCATTTTTCCCCTTAATTTTGAGTTGATCAAGTAACTCGTAATCGTGGAAGAAAGTCAATCAAAACCCCGTCGTTCGCGGAGACTAGCAAGTCAACCGTCTTTGCCTCCGGAAGCGAAGCCAATCCGGGCAAAACGGTCTCGTTTAACTGAGTCCAATTCATTTGGTTTATTTGAAACTTTTGTTTCAACATCATCAGAGACTCCAGTTACTCCAATTATTTCTGGTACATCTGCCTTCAGAGAGGAAATTCCATAGTTACAAGAGGACATTAGAACTAATCCTAGTGTATCAGTAGACACTTCTGTACCTAAAACAACTCCATCTAGAGTTGATCCAGAACCCATTTCAGTTCAAACCAAGGCTACATTTGAACCAATAGTTGTTCAAGAACCTCCCTTTGAGACTGACGTTCATTTACCTGAACATCTGGACGTTGAGTTTCAATATTCAGAAGGTGTCACCCCTCCAGTACCTGTCACTGCAGAAGCTATATCTTTTTCGACTCTAGAAATATTTTACGGGCCTGATGGTATACCTCTTCTACCTAGTCTAATTGCTATAGAGGAGATAGTAGAGGATCCCCCATCTAGTACCCCATTACATTTTGGAACTAGGATTCATTTGTATCCTTCTACTCCTGAGCTTGGTTCTTTTAATCCTCCTTCATCGCAAGTTCCTATCGAATTGCTTGGAGATCTTTTGGATAGACTAAACATGTCTGAGCAACCATCAACATCAAGAATGCGTCATCTGATGCAGCTATGGCAGAACCTCCTGCTACTATGCCTACAATGTTTGCTGGTATACCATCTATTCCAGTTGGTTATCAATCACTAGTTGGAGTCCACTCAGGGGTTGCTTTAGCACCATGGTCTACTCCTATTTATTCATCCACAGTCCCATCTAGTCCTTCTTATGTTGAAACTCAACAATTTGATCCTGCATGCTAATATCAATTTAGGCAAACCAATTTTCAAAGACTCATATATTCTTTAAACACTGGATTGCCACCATATGGAGAGAAGTATGCCTATTCATTGTTTCCTCCTGGAGGACAACCATATGAGAGTTTCCAACAATGTTCAAGTCAAACTAGAATTACATCAAGTGGTTGGATACCAATATTGCCAAGACAACCAAGGGTTGTATATCCAACGCAACTAATCCAACCTATGTCGAATATTCCCACTACACCTACTATTACGACTGTGTCACAAGAACAAGCACAACCTATTGTGTCTCAACCTCAACCTGCTCCTTCTTCCTCACTACCTCAAGTTTTGAGGCAGAAGGTTCAAGTCTCTCAGGGTGTGATACAATAGCCGCTTGTTTCTACAGCTCAACCGCAACCTCAGGTTAGTGTTTCCTTATCTAGAATGACTTAGGCACAAATGGGTATTGTCAATCTGCAACTTGGTCAATCCTGCAGTATTGGGCAACAACAAATGGTCCAACAACTGTGGCTGGCACAATACCAGCAACCGCAATTCTAGTAAACCCAACCTTAGTTTGGATTTGGTTTACAAGCTTAGACTGGATTTGGTCAATATCAAGCCTATCGGGGACTTGAGCAACGGGGCTTTGAGGTTATGGATAGCCGCATATTAAAATTGGTTATCAACAGCCACACTATACTGGTTATGTCCAACAACCTTATCAAAGTTACCAACATTAGATACATTATGCTGGAATGCAAAGACCTACTACTCAGGCAATTCCATCTTATCCTGGGTGTTACACAGTAATTTGTCATTGTCTCCTTGTCAATCTCCCTACTGTGTCATGAAATCAAATCCATCATGCTCATGCTCTCTGAAATGGCCAAAAAACCCTCTTTTCCTAAGTTTATTTGATCATCGCGACTGTTATTGAAATAACCGCGCTGACTGACGGATGATAGTGCAATTGGTGCGCTGCCAGCGCGGAAGCACACGGGTTTCCTGCGCTGATCGAATTTCATAGACAGTGCATCCTCTGTTTGTATTAAGTCGCGCTGACCAGACCTCCTCCGTTATTGAGATGCGATGTCAGCGCGCCAGTCCAGTTATGCACCCGCGCTGATCCTATTTGGGCGAGTTTGTTCTAACAGCTAGCCTTCCAGATGACTCCAGACCTGGTTGTTGGCCTTGTGAATGTCGCCCTCCCTTCTATGGCATGTCTGTTCGTCATATGAGCCACCTTTCTTGGATATAAGCTTATCCTTCCACCATCCATGGAGACTCCTTCTCCTATATAAGCCTCCACCATGGCCATGAGCAGCTAGTTTTTGGATACATAACTTTGACATGGAGGAATTCATAGTGCTTTAGTGCTGCTCTTGGTAGGCAGTTGGTGTGTTAAGTGTGGATTGTTAGAGAGCTTAAGGAAGGTTGTGAAGTCTTGTTGCCTTGTGTGAGAGAGAGAGTTGTTTGTCTTGGGAGATCTACCTCCAAGGGTGAATGCTTATGAGACTTGCTGGCTGGACCCTCTTAAGAAGGACTCAGCGTCAAAACATTGGTTGTACCTTTCTCTGTTTTTGATTAATAAAAGATAGATGACTACTGTTATGGTTCCATTCTCATTTGTCTTATGATGGTTAATGTGAATTACATCCTTTCTGACTGATGTATAATTGCTTTTACTAGATTTCACGCTTGTGTTTTTTCTCTCTTTGCATGTGCAGGTGTCCATCCACGAGGATAGTGGAGGATCGTGACCGACCAGAGCGAAGGAGCGAGAGCGGCATCTCTTCATCAAACAATAGCGCGGGGAATCCAAGTAGGTGTTCAATACCCACTTTTTAATTGCAACTAGGAACTTGCAGAGTAGCATTGATTGATTGTTGCTAGACCCGTTCTGGGCTAGTAGGGATCGCCTCTATTCGTAGAGGGGATTTACCTCTCCAACAATTTGGCGACTCCACTGGGGACGTTGCTTGTGTCTTTTGTTGTTCATCCTTGTTTTGGGTTTGATTGTTATTCTCTTATCAAAGATTGGGGATTAGTGTTCTGTTTTTTTTTCCTGGTTCACTCTGGGAAATGCTTTAATTATTTTAAAAGCTATTGCCTTGGTTTGGGAGCTTTTGGTTTGATTTTGCCTGTTTTTTAGCCTCAGCGCGGTTTATATCAGAACAGTCACGCTGACATCTCGCATCTGTTTCTTTGACTCCACTGTCATCGCACTTGAACGTTTAACAGTCACGCTGACCTTGTTTTCGGGCCAACGCCCTTAATCCGTGTCCTTCCGCGCTGACAGCGCAAAGTTGCTACGCGTGTTGTCTGGTCAGCGCTTTGTTGCCGAGGGTCACCCGCACTGATCATGTAGAATTGAATTTTGTTCAATTTTGCCTCCTGGACCTGTTGGTTTGGCTATCCCCTGTTCTTTCCACCTGGCTTATGACTTGTTTTATGTTGTCTGAATTGTGACATATTTGCTTGCGAAGTCTTGTTCCGCAAGGGTTCGTTTATGACTTGTTTTTGGTTTTGCAAAGCCTTCCTTTTCGCTTTCGCTGCTTGGTTTGCATTTTTCCTTAACTTTTACAGTTGCTGGAGTGTGTTGAATCGTTGTTTGACTGGTTTTGAACTCCCATCCTCCGGGTGTTTGCTTTTCTCTATTGATTTCGCACTCAAGCCCTAGGGCATCTAGTGGTCGTGTGTGTGTCAAGCCTTCCGTGGGATCTTGTTTTCTTGTTTTACCAGCCAACTTTAGATTTGCTTTTTACACTTGCTCGGTGATTGTTGAAATTGTTTTGGTTGTGTTCCAAGCGATTTGCTTCCTCCTTGTTTGAATTCCTTTTTGTCTTGTTGAGCTTAGATCACATAGCTCACAAGCCTTTGTTTTTCCTTTGATTTGGAAAACTGGTTTTAGTGTCTTGGGAACTTTCTTGTGTTTGCATTGAGTGATTTTATTCCTTTTGCTTGGTGTAGCTATCTCTCAAAATCATTTTAAGTGCTTTGTACCATTGAAAGGAAAATCAAACTAATATCTTTTGCATTCGATAGTTAAAAGGAAAAAGAACATTTCATTGGTTTGTATTTTCAAAAGAAAAGTTTCGTTTCCTTACCATTAGCTGCATTAGATTGTTTGATTGCTTGAGTTCATTTTGTTTGATTGAAAGATTCCTAACCTTCTCATAGCTAGAATTCATCGAATGAAATGATGTTCTTTGGCATGTAGTTTGCATCTAAGTAATTCTAAGAGATCATACGGTAGGACCTGAAATCAAAACTTAATTCGAGATCAACCGTAAAATAAACCGAATTTACCTAAAAACGCATTGGAACTTAACGCAAATATCTAGAGGTCTAGGCTAGAGACGTGCTCCGGCGTCGTTAAACCTAGTCACTCTTGTTTTCGCATTAAGGTTGGGTGATTCCTCCTGGTGTGATTCAATTGTGGTCTAGCACGGATTTGGGCTCCCACGTACTGTCGCGTATATATGGGGAGACTCCACTAGGTTTGGCATCCTTTTTCCATAGGAAACCGAGCCTGCCACCTTGTGAACCGTAACGCACCGAACAAAAACATTCGGGAAGATTGACTGCAGTACGGAAAGTCCTTGGTCTCATACGATTGCCAAGGTGTATAAGCAGTTTTACGGATTGCTTGGTAAACCTTTGCTTAGAATCTCCAGAGCAGTCACTTTTGATCCTTTTCGGACTCCCTAAAAGAAAAGGTGTAAGTGAGCGTCTTGTCACTTCGTGCTCATTAAACATTCGAAGGAGATAGAGTCATCTTTTCGTCCTTTTCTCGACTCTCGAAACATGAAAAGGTCAAGTTCAGTTCCTGTGTCTTAAAAATCTATTTAGCCACGATAACATTACCTAGTTAGATCTTGTGTGCGTTTAGTTTTGAGTAGGTTTTTATCGTTAGCTTGCTTAGGGTCTTTGTTTGATCATCCTGGCGGATCCATCAACTTCGTCTCCTGTCCCAAGTGACCAAGGGTCTCCATCTTTTGTTGCCCCTGAAACTCTGGTTTGTGACGCTCTTCCCATTGTTCCAAGCATCCAACCGTTGAATTCTCGAGCTCACGAGGAAGATTTCTACGAATTCTCTTGGAACCCTGTTTGGGAGCCCTCTGAAGAGGATTTTCCTGCCACTCCTGTCGGTGTCCCATCTCCGATGGCTTCTTTCGATATGGGCGATGCTTCTCCCATGTCTAGTGGCCCGTCCGTCATGTCGAGTATTGATACTCCCATTTCGGCAACATCCCCAATCATCTCTACGCCCTACACCGTCACACCTTTGGGTATCACAGTGCCGGTGCACTATAGATCTTTGAGGGATGCTATGAACTCTGCAGCTTCCTCTTCTGTTTGGGATCAAAACATCGTCCCTACCACAGGACCGTTTGTTTCCCAAGTCCACCATACTGCTGTTACAGCAGTCCCATCCAACCCGACCGTTTGTGTCGCGGCATGAACTCCAGTTGTTAGTGCCGTTACGGCATCATCTGCTGTCACTTCTGTTGCGGGCCCGTCTCGAGGTCCAGCGCAAAGTGGTCAATCGTCACATGCTACTAGAGTTGTGCACCCCGCAAGTGGTGCTCCTCCTGCTTCCGATCATACGATGACAGAGGAGGCATATTTTCAGTACTTGCGTAATGTCCAGAACCCAGATGAGCAAGGCCCGTATTATGATCCTGAGAATCATTATTTGTATACCTCCTTGCCTGAAGTGCCTTATGATGAGACTTCCGTTTCGTTGAACGTGGCTTGGGGTACCACCGGGTATGGTGGAGGCCACTACCATCCGGGACAAGGACAGCAAGGACCACCCTACCAGGGTCAACAACCCTACTCGCAGCCTAATCATGGGTAGTAGTATGCTGGTCAAAATTACCCAGGTCAACAGGGAGGCCCACAAGGACAACCCAATCAGGGGAAACCTTTGGTCTCTAGTGGTCCGGCTTTTACATATCTCAGGCAACCTTCTGGGAACCCGGGACAACCCAACGCTCAACAAGGTCAACCCGGTACCCAGCAAGGCTACCCTTCGGGGCAACCTTATGGGAACCAGGGACAACCTCATGGACAACAAGGTCAACCCGGAAACCAGCAAGGCAACCCTTCTGGGCAAGGGAGCCAGCCTTACATGCAGCAAGGCCGGCCTACCGCTCAGTAACCATTTGGTCAACAAGGACAATCCTCGGTTGCGCAAGGGCAACCCCTCACTTAGCAAGCTCGACCTTCTGGGCGAGCAGGGCCGTCTCAGATCCGACCAGGGCAACCTTCTGGCCAGATGGCTCAGCATGCAGGCGGGTACCAATCCCGACCTCCTCATTCAGGTGGGTATCAATCCCAGCATCCGTATTCAGGTGGTTATTAATCCCAGCCTCCGAATTCAGGTGGGTACCAATCCCAAACTCCTTATTCAGGTGGGTATCAATCCCAACCTCCTTATTCGGGCGGGTATCAATCCCAGCCTCCTTACTCGGGCGGATATCAATCCCAGCCTCCTTATTCAGGTGGGTATCAATCCCAGCCTCCTTATTCAGGTGGGTATCAGGCCCAGCCTCCTTATTCAGGTGGGTACCAATCCCAACCCCTGCATTCAGGTGGGTATCAATCCCAATCTAGTCACCAAATGCCGCCTCGTTCGCAGGCTCAGTACGGATACCAACAACCCCAGGGGCAAAATCAGTATACCCCATATCAAAATTAACAACATCCGCAGGGTAATCCTTATCCAAATTATCAACAACCTGCTGGCTAATATGGTAACCAATGGGGTGCTGGGGGGCAGAATCAGCAACCCGGTTCTGGGAATAACCCTTATGGACAAAATCCTTCTAGACAAGGCCCTTACAGACCTGGTCCATTGGGACAAGGACAATGGGGGCAACCAGGAACTGGATGGAATTCTGGTTCTACCTCGTATTCGGCACAAATGTCTTTTAATCCATAGCTACCATTTTTAGCGACGTTGGAACTGCCCGATGTGTCAAAGTTAACGAATGATCCCATTCTACACGATCCACAATGGCCACCAGTTCCAACTAAAATACCTAGTGACTGTCCCAAATTTGAAGGGAAGGCTAGGGAGGACCCTCAAGCTCATGTGATGACGTATCACTTATGGTGTTCGTCCAATTCATGGCTTGATGATTCGATTCGGCTTCGCCTCTTTCAGAGGACCCTCACTGGTTCGGCAGCTAAATGGTATATTGAATTGGCCCGTGCGTCATTTCAAGATTTCAATTTGTTGGCCATGGCATTTTTGAATCACTTTCAGTTACCCATTCGGTATGAGACAGGGACTCACCTCCTTACGTCTCTTAAGCAGGATACTGCTACGCATATCTCCGATCACATTCATGAATGGAGAAGGTGTCGCAGGTTGATCAAGTTCTGGATACCTGATTTTCTCCTCACCGACTGGTTTACGACTTCCTTTGTCCCCAAGATTGCGCAGGACATCACTATGGGAGCCTGTGTAACTGAAGAGCAAGCGATCACGTGCGCTCAGTACCTAGACTTAGTTTACTCTCAGTCTGGTACTTTGTATGATTATTTATCGGATGCCCCCAGGCCCGGTACATCCAAGACTCCGCCAAAACCATCTGTCGATGGAGTCATTGGCTCTGTAAACCAGGCCTCTAAAAACTCAACGAACCCTGGGAAGCAAAAGTCAAGTGCATCCAACGAAAACACTTCTCAGGGTGTTGTAATTTCTGGTAACACTTCCGAGGTCAACGCCGTCCAGTCCACCACGGCGGGCAAGGCCTCGAAAGGAAAGAAAAAGGAAAAGGGGAAAGGGAAAAATAAATCTGAGCAACCCAAACAGGAATCCTCTAAACCTCCAGCCGAGGAAGGAGCTAAACGCAAACCTAAGTATCCTTGCCTCATTTGCGAGGAGGATCACTACACTAAGGACTGCCCTAGGCAGTTCGAAGTTAGTCGTTTGTTGAAAGGTGCTCCTGGGCTCCCTGCAGTTTTGAAATAACCCTTTCCCTCTCAGCAAACTCAGATGGTGGCTGACCCCTCTTCTTCTTCTCCCTTCGGTTCCCAGGTCTTCATGGCTGGAACTATTCCTATTCATATAACAACTCGAGCTAAGGAGTATCCGTCGTCCGCCGGGAAGGAGCCAGAGGTTCCCTCAAGCGCTCCTTCGTCCATCTCTGGTCCTCTCCATATCGAGAGACCGAGTACTGAGACGACAATCCGACCCCCTCCCAAAGGGGTACTCAGAAGGTCTTCTTATAATCCGAATGCTCGTGCTGCCCAGCACTATAGTATCGTAGAGGACTTAGTGCAGGCTCCGTCTGCTATGTCCGCCTTAAAGGTCCTTCAGAGTTTCCCCCCCAGAGGAAGTCCCTGCTATCAGCCATCGGTGGCATCGACCCAGCGGACTCGGATTTGATTACCTTCGACCTCGAGAGCCATGTTCCTCGACTGCCTCATCAGATCGCTTTCCTCATTCAAGTCGTCATCAATTCCAAAACGATCCATCGTACAGTCATTGATGAGGGCGTATCAACCAGCATTATGTCTATTGCATGTTGGAAAGCCATCGGGTCTCCGACGCTGAGTCAGTCTCCAATGACCTTGGAAGCATTCGACGGGAGAGAATCTCGACCTTATGGTATTCTTCAACGGCTACCAATTACCTTAGAAGGGAAGACTGTAGAAGTAGAAGTTGAGGTTGTGGACGCAAATCTCACGTATAACCTCCTTCTGGGCCGGAGTTGGACGTACGCCATGCGTGCTGTGGCTTCATCCCTCTTCCGTGTCATTCGTTTCCCCCATCAAGGGAAAATCGTCACGGTTGACTAGCTCTCTTTCTTCGCTTCCTCTTCTGAGGGAAACATACCCTTCGTTGAGCATACCTCCGTTCTGTATGAGAATGTGGGAGCCGGGCTCTTCAAAGAACCCGCCCTTATGGGTGTTTTCTCCCTCCCACCTCCCAACCTCGTCTTGATCTCCATGATCTCAGTTCGTTCTGATCCTTGGATCCTTCCTTCCATCGACCAGATAGAACCTTGGGGTGAGGAGATGCCGTTGAGTCCAGCTGAGCTCAACTACATCGAAATTGTTGCTGCATCGGCCTCTCATGATCAACCTACCGTCACGAGTGGGGCTCTTGACTCAGATGTTTTCCCCCCCTAGTTAGGAGAATACACCTCCTCGTATCCATTGAAGGAAATATTTCCTTTCGATGAGGCTATTATAGAGACTATGTCTCTGGACGAACGTCCGTGGTTTCCTCTTCACCACCATTCCTCCTTTCTCCCTACCTTTCGGGAAACACTGGTTTGTCTTGAGCGATTTGCTCCATGTCTCCCTTCTCAACCCCTTCAGACGCCTATTCAAATTTATCACACATCGTCCTAAGGGAATTTAGGGAACATCACGCAGACGCAACCGATCGACATCTTTGTTAAGGCAAGGATTGTCGAGAACATTTACATAGGAGTCACCTGCACTCCTGAGGAGATTCAGGTTTATATCGCACTTTTTCGCGAATTTCGCGATGTCTTTGCATGGTCCTACAAAGAAATGCCCGGTATTGATACATCCATAGTAGTGCACGAGATACCAACGTATCCCGAGGCCAAACCTGTCCGTCAGCGTTTGCGCCCCGTGCACCCCCGAAAGGCGGAAGCCATCAAAGCAGAGGTTGAAAAAATTCTTAAGGCTAGATTTATTTATCCCATCCCACTGATAGAATGGGTCTCAAATATTGTCCCTGTCGACAAAAAACAGGGCACCATTCATGTCTGCGTTGATTACCGCGACATTAATAGAGCTTGCCCAAAGGACAACTACCCCACGCCATTTATTGATCAACTCATTGACGAGTGTGCAGGCATCGAGATATATTCTTTTATGGACGACTTCTTTGGTTACAACTAGATTAATATTGCTTCGGCTGATCAACACAAGACGACCTTCATCTGTCCTTGGGGCACCTTTGCTTACAAAAATCTCCCCTTCGGCCTTAAAAATGCCGGCGCTACCTTTCAGCGTGCGATGTCTTATGCTTTCCACGATATCAGACACATCGTACAACCTTATCTGGATGACCTTCCCGCTCATTTAGCTAAGCGTGCAGACCACCCATCGCATCTTCGTGAGATCTTTCTTCGTTGTCGACACTATAATATCCGCTTAAATCCGCACAAATGTGTCTTCTGCGTCGAATCAGGTCGACTTCTCGGGTTTATCGTCTCCCGAGAGGGCATCCGTCTGGATCCCCTTAAAGTCGAGGCAATTGTGAATCTTCCTCCCCCTGCTACTTTGCGCCAATTACAGAGTTTGCAGGGGAAAGCTAATTTTCTAAGATGGTTCATACCAAACTATGCCGAAGTGGAAAAGGGTTTTACCTGGTAACTGAAGCGTGACACCCCATTCCGATGGGATGCCATAGCCGAGGAGTATTTTGCTCATCTCAAAACTCTCCTAGTTTCCGCCCCTTTGTTGCGGCCTCCAAATTATCATCGTGACTACACGCTCTATTTGGCCGCTGCCGATACCACTATCGGCATGGTTTTGGTCTAGGACGATCATGATGGCATCGAGCATGTCATTTATTATCTTAGTCACAACTTACTAGATACGGAGACTCGCAACTTGCATATGTCGAGAAGTTGGATCTCGTCGCGGTCTGCGCCGTCCAACGCTTCCGTCACTACATTCTGTTGCGTACTACGACAGTGATTTCAGATTGTAACCCCATGACCTACATTCTTTCACGACAATTGCTGGGGGGAAAATACTCAAAGTGGATCGTGATCCTCCAAGAGTTCGACTTGGAATTTACTGTGGCCAAGTCCAAGAAATCACTCGTTTTTGCTGAACTTTTGTGCTCCTTGCCATCCGCCGCTACTTCCTCGCAGATAGAGGAGTCTATTCCAGATGAAACTCTTTTCCTTATCAGCACCCTCGATCCATGGTATGGGGACATAATTGTCTATTTGCAGACGTCCTCCTTCCGCCCCGATACCTCGAAAGACGCTCGTCGACGGATTCGTCACCAAGCTCAACTATATCGCATAGTTGGGGACACCCTGTACCGCCTTGGTGTTGATTCAGTTCTTCGTCGATGCTTAACCTTCGAAGAAGCTGAAAGAGTTCTAAACAACTGCCACTCCGGTGCTTGTGGCGGTCACATGTCTGGATATGCCACGGTACAGAAGATCCTCCGTGCTGGCTACTTCTGGCCTTCCATTTTCAAGGACTGCATTCTTGCCGTCCGTTCTTGTCACGAATGTCAGATTTACCAATGGAAGATACGTGCGCCCGCTGCCCCGCTGCACCCCGTTGTGACTGTAGGCCCCTTTGCTAAATGGGGCATCGATTATGTGACATGTAACCCTCGCTCGGCTGGGGGGCATGGTTACATCATTGTTGCTGTAGATTACTTTACAAAATGGGCCGAGGCGATGCCCACATTGTCGGAAGACGGTCATACGGTGGCGCAGTTTCTTTTTAACCATGTTATTTCTCGGTTCGGGGTTCCGCAAGCCATTTTCATTGATCACGGAAAACATTTCCGTAATCATATGATGGTTGAGTTGACAACCCAACTAGGACTTAGGCATGATAGTTCCACTCCGTACTATCCCCAGGAGAACGGTCAGGTTGAAGCCGTGAACAAGGTCTTGGTCACGATGCTTCAGAGAACTGTTGGCATGCATAAGTCTAGTTGGCATTTGATGTTGTTTTCCGCATTGTGGGCCTACCGGACCTCCGTGAAGGATGCCACCAGTTTCACCCCTTTTCAGCTAGTATATGGACTCGAGGCAACCCTTCCCATTGAGTGTGAGATTCCTTCACTCAAATTAGCCGTCGAGTTACTTCCCGAGACTACTCCTGTAGAAGAGCGGCTTCTTTACTTGGAACGACTGGACGAGACGCGTCGTCTAGCCCCCCTAGCTATTGAAGCTCAAAAGAAGCGAGTGAAAACTCACTTTGATAACTCTGTTAATCCCTGCTCTTTCGTCGAGGGAGACTTAGTACTTCTCTACGATTAGGCTAATGATAAGCTAGGAGCAGGAAAACTCGAGCCAATGTGGCATGGGCCCTATATTGTAAAAAGAGTTCTACAAAAAGGTGCCTATGAGCTGATAGATTATGAAGGCAATCCCCTGGACAGGCCCTGCAATGGGCTGTATCTTAAGAAATATTACGCCTGAGTCCAGGTACTCTTTCGTTTATTTTTTACATGCATATGCTTTTTACAGTGTGTTGTGTGTGTGTGCGTGTTTATTTGATTTTTGTCTTAGTGTGTCGGTGTGATTGCCGCTTATTGTGTCTCTTACTTCTTGAACAGATGTCTCGATCACCTTACATTGGTTTCGCTGATGGTGCTTCCCACAGTACGCGCAATCTGTCATCTGCGGCATGGTTGATCTACGATCCTCATGGTGAGTTAGTAGATATTCAAGGTGTATGTCTGGGTTGTACAACAAACAATGTGGCTGAATATAGTGCTGTAATTGAATTATTAGCCGAGGCGATTAACCTCAGAATCCGCTCATTGGTTGTAAACTTAGATTCGCAGCTTGTAGTCCACCAACTCAACGGACGATATTCCGTCAGAGATCATCGTATTTTAAGGTTGTATTTACGTGTTAAGTTATTGGAAAGAGATTTTGATTACATTACTTATCATCACATTCCAAGAAGACTTAATGCTGTAACTGATGCATTGGCTAATTATGTATTAGACAGGAATTTGCGTAATATGTAAATCAACAAAACATGAGAAGCATAAAATACAATAAAAACACCATGTATATATATATATATATATCGTGTGGCGCACTAAGGCGCTCAAAAAATAAGTGTACATGTCCAAAGTAAAGCCGACGTCCTCAGTACATCTGAGACATATGTCTCTCAAAAACATCAGTGGAAAATGAAACCTAGGCATCTACTACGGTAGGTTATGCTCTCTGTAGCATGCCACCGCTCGTGCCACCCGCCTCAAAAGGTGGTGCATCCTGGGTTCCACACCCAATGTATGAATCTGGGAAGCTATGGGGACCTCCTCAATCCCTTGATAATCTGGCACTCCTGCGAGTAAGCCCTCAAGGTTGTGTACCACAGTCTCCGTCATGTCGCCTGCTGGAGGAGCTAAGGCCAAGACCGCAGCGCCTTGCCCCTCTCTCCGTGCCTCCGGGGCCAGGCCAAGGGGTCTTGTAGGTCCCACATCTGCATATCATAGCATTTATTAGGACATGTACATGAAAAATTTAAAAACATTATAAAAGATAAAAATCAAAAAGAGATCAAGTGTTTTACCTCCATCGTCCCACTGCTCTCCCGCAGGGAGTGGCAGGTCGGGATCACCGTGGAAGTCAATACTGGCATACGGCCAGTCTTCGACGAAGATAACCTGGTGATCTAGCCACTCTCGAAAGAAAACATCCCACGACACTGAGCGGCCGCCACCTCCACGTGGCATGACCCGGGCCCATCGAGTGGCCCTCGTCTCCTGTGGACTGTTAGTCGGATCCACCACCATAGTCTGCAACTGTAGGGCCGGTACTCGCTCGAACATGAGCAAAAGTAAGAGTGATCTGTAGCCGAACTACTTTGACTCCCCACGTCGGCAGTTTCCCAACTGCCTCTTCATACTAGTCGTCACAGCTGCTGCCCAGTTGAAAACTGTGGGCTGTAGACACTCAAGAGCTAGCAATAGGTTGGCCTTTGAGGCCTCATGATTGGCCAGACTCCCTGCTGCCCGCGTCACCAGGAAGAGTATGGTACGAAGGACCATGTCACCGGCACCCACTGATGGAACGCTTACCTTCCCACTCTGTTTTTTGTGCGCCTGTGGACACACCCGAGCCATGAGCTGGTTGAGCGTCTCGCCGCTAGGCCGTTGCCCCTCCAGGATGGGCATCACACCCCGGCGTGACAATCCAGTCAAAAAATAGATATCCGTGGAATCGAACTCGATGTCACGGCCTCGGATCATAAATTTTCCATCCACTAGATTCCAAGCTCTGATTAAGAGCTCTAGGAGGTCTGGCTGTGCCCTCAAGTGTGGAGTGAGGAAAAATTTTAGCAAACCGCATGCCCGCATAGCATTTCGGCATCCTGCATCGGAAAAAGCGGCAATATCTTCGTTATCGTGGGCCCTCTCTTGCCACACAAAGGCCATTGTGTCCTGCATGATCACCAAAAATCATTAGACTGCCAGCCACTGAAAATTATTCATCCAAAATCTTAAAAACTAAGTTTCGCGGCGACAGCGCGACTGTTTTTAAAACAACTGCACTGATAATGGCGACGCTTTGTCTTTTCTCTGGGTCAGCGCGGAAGCACACGGGTTTTCCGCGCTGACCCAGAAAGTGGTGTGTGTTAATTAAATCGATCAGCGCGGACCCGATGGGCAAATCTGCGCTGACCGAGAGCGCACCAACGCTCAAAGAATTCGGCCAAATGGCCAAATCCTACGGTGAAAGTGCTTAAAAATGGACTTAAAACAAAGCACAGGGTGAGAGGAACCTACCTGGAACAAGCTGTCGGAAGGATGGTGTCCGCACGATGAGGAATTCACTCCGTCAACTTTGTAGCTCCACAACGTTCTCCAAGGATCAAAATGGTAAAATGGTAAAAAATGATTTTTACCCCCCCTATTTATGGTAATATTTCTTAATTTGACTTTGTAAAAGTGGGTTTTTGTCATGTTTATCATGGATTTAGTCCTAATGTCATGCCTTTATGCATGTTTTACTATGTTTTTCAACATATCGAACGGGTTTACATGGGTGGTTTTCTTGTGCAGGTCCTTGGAACCGGTGAAGTCACGATGGATCTATATACACTTGGTCCCAAAAAATGTCGTCTTTAAGCTCTTTTCCGACACAAAGCAAGAAAAGATAGCCGAGCCTCCTTTCAACTCGTCAAAAGGAACGAAAGGCGACCGTTTTTAAAGCTCTTTTTTCGACCGTTTAAATCAACAAAGATTGTTGAGTGTTTGTTGTTTCGCACTCGTTATTGGCCCTAAAACGATGTGCTTCTGACTGCTTTTTTACTTTTTCGGGTCGAAGTTACTAATTACGAAAAGTACTCCTTGGTCGTAATGATCGGGCGGTTCTTTCGAGCATCGTTTTATACTTTTTTGGGCTCGAGAGACACAACTTTACGAAAAAGCACCCCCTGGAGTTTTCGTTTCTACTGTCTTTTCAGACTCTCTAAACAGGAAAAGACGCCGAGTTCTTCCTTTGTCAGGCTCGTTAAAACTTAATGACATCGGATTCCATCGAAATGACGCTCCTCAAGCATATGCTATCCCCGTCAAGCTTGTCATCCAAAAATAACCATGGTACTCGCCAGAAATGGTGGGGGAAATAAAGGAATCATAATTGTCGTCATCGGCAGTATGTCGCTCTTGAACATGGCACTGTTTGCATTCGTGTCTGGGTGGGGACATCTCATCTCGTTTCACATTTGCCTCCATGGGTTTGGGTTATCCTATTTGACCATTCATCTGCTCATTGTCTTGTCATTACGAGCCCTGATCATTTGACCTCAAATACTGCCAAATCCGTCGTTGTGCCACCGATATGTTCAAGAGAAGTTGGCCTCCGCAAGTATAACCTCCCTTCGATATCTCACACAAAACATATTGTCTCTTTCCATCTCGTGTCGATGATGTGGGAAACATTATAGCCCACCTTCGACGAAGATCACTTCCTGTCGACTTCAGCTCATTATCCAGGAACGTGACCTAGAGACTCCCTTCAGGTACCTTGGAGCTTGCATGCCTTAATGGCAGGTTCTTCGTGTTCGACGCGAGGTTTTCATCATTGGCCTCTGATCGGATGACTCTACGGGTGTTCGACACCGGCTCATTCATTCGCACACTGTGGATTGTACCTATAGTACCTTGAGGACCATCGTAATTATTGGTGGCACCTCTCGCGTCTGTTAACAACTTTCATCATTGGCTGGTAATCAGACGATGTTCAAGCATGTTCGACTTCGACTCCTGTATTCACATGTTTGGACTTGTACTTTGTTCGGATGTGGATGGAGCGCAAGACCCTGGTTCTAGTCTGTTGCGGGCCAGGCTGCGATTTTGTGGAGCATTATTACATGACTCATTGATGGATGGCTGCGCCCATACCTGAGTCTTTTAGGATGGCTGTGACCATACCTTTTATCATCATGGTCTCTTCAGCTAGGTAGCTGCGTCCATACCACAGACCTTCTTCATATGTCTTTTGGATGGCTGTGCCCATGCCTAGACTACATGTAATTGAGATATCAGTTGTATCTACGTGCAGGTTCTTCCTGGTGGTGTTCCGGTTCAGCAGTTTTGTAAAGCATTTCACCCCTCCCGCTCTCTCGGGCTTCATGCTTTAGGGGGCATCTGTTACACAGTAATTTGTCACTATCTCCTTGTCAGTCTCCCTACTGTGTCATGAAATCAAATCCATCATGCTCATGCTCTATGAAATGGCTAAAAAACCCTCTTTGCCTAAGTTTATTTGATCATCGTGACTGTTATTGAAATAACCGCGCTGACTGACGGATGATAGTGCAATTGGTGCGCTGCCAGCGCGGAAGCACACAGGTTTCCCACGCTGATCGAATTTCATAGACAGCGCATCCTCTGTTTGTATTAAGTCGCGCTGACTAGACCTCGTCCATTATTGAGATGCGATGTCAGCGCGCCAGTCCAGTTATGCACCCACGCTGATCCTGTTTGGGCGAGTTTGTTCTAACAGCCAGCCTTCCAGATGACTCCAGACTTGGTTGTTGGCCTTGTGAATGTCGCCCTCCCTTCTATGGCATGTCTGTTCGTCATATGAGCCACCTTTCTTGGAGATAAGCTTATCCTTCCACCATCCATGGAGACTCCTTCTCCTATATAAGCCTCCACCATTGCCATGAGCAGCTAGTTTTTGGATACATAACTTTGACATAGAGGAATTCATAGTGCTTTAGTGCTGCTCTTGGTAGGCAGTTGGTGTGTTAAGTGTGGATTGTTAGAGAGCTCAAGGAAGGTTGTGAAGTCTTGTTGCCTTGTGTGAGAGAGAGAGTTGTTTGTCTTGGGAGATCTACCTCCAAGGGTGAATGCTTATGAGACTTGCTGGCTGGACCCTCTTGAGAAGGACTCAGCGTCAGAACATTGGTTGTACCTTTCTTTGTTTTTGATTAATAAAAGATAGATGACTACTGTTATGGTTCCATTCACATTTGTCTTATGATGGTTAATGTGAATTACATCCTTTCTGACTGATGTATAGTTGCTTTTACTAGATTTCACGCTTGTGTTTGTTCTCGCTTTGCATGTGTAGGTATCCATCCACGAGGATAGTGGAGGATCGTGACCGACCAGAGCGAAGGAGCGAGAGCGGCATCTCTTCATCAAACAATAGCGCGGGAATCCAATTAGGTGTTCATTACCCACTTTTTAATTGCAACTAGGAACTTGCAGAGTAGCATTGATTGATTGTTGCTAGACCCGTTCTGGGCTAGTAGGGATCGCATCTATCCGTAGAGGGGATTTACCTCTCCAACACTGGGTATGCTCCACCTAACTTGAATCAATATTTTCCTTTTGTAGCAACTCTAGAATTACCACATTTGAACCAGTTGACGAATGATCCAATTGCATATGCCCCTTGGTGGCCAGCGATTCCTCATAAACTTCCCTCTGATATTCCTAAGTTCAATGGAAATCTAGGTGAAGATCCATCGAATCATGTAATGACTTTTCATTTGTGGTGCTCATCTAACACCTTGAATGATGATTCAATTAGGCTTCACCTTTTTTAGAGAACACTCACTGGTCCAGCAGCAAAATGGTATATTGAATTGCCTAGAGCTTCATTTGATAACTTCGCCATCCTTGCCACTACTTTTCTAACCCACTTTCAGTTACCCATTAGGTATGAAACTAGAACAGAACTCCTTAGAAATTTTAAACAGACCACGTCCACTCACATATCTGATCATATTCATGAGTGGCGACGTCATCGTTGAATGGTAAAGACGTATGTTCCTGATCAGCTGTTACCTGAGTGGTTTATTAAGTCCTTATTGCCATCTATCACTGAGGACGTGGTGAAAGGAGGAGTTGTTATTGAAGAGAAAGTCATTGCTTGTGCCCAATATTTAGATTTGATCTATACTCAATTTGGCACACTCTACGACAAAATTCCTGATGCTCCTAGACTAGCTTTTTCTGTTCCACCTCCTCATAAATCAAGTAGGGACACTCATGCCAGTGACGGTGTGATCGGTGCCTCAAGCACACAAACTGCAAGAGGTCCATCTAGTCAAGCTCTTGCTGTTTCTAATCAGAATGCAAATGAAAAATCTCTTGCCTCAGAGATTAATGTCGTGTCATCTGACAAAGGCAAAAATCCAAAGCAACGAGGGGGCAAGAAGAAAGGGAAAAATAACAAGAAGAAACAGGAGAATTCCACTCCTGAAAAATCAGATGAGAACCCTACTGTGGCAAAGAAACCTCCTCATTATTCATGTTTGATATGTAACGAGGAGAATTTTATGAGAGATTTTCCAAATCGATCTGAGGTTTCAAAACTTTTGAAGGCTTCAAATACCTCAACGGTGTTCACTGATCCATTTCCAAACCTAGCAACTAATCTAGTTACTATTGATAATGCTTCTACATCCCAAGTGCTTATGTTATCCATCACAAAGAAGAGAAATGATGTTTTTATATCGACAAGGAATAAAGATTATGAAAATCCATCATTATCGAACAACCAGGCTACAGATAAACCTAGTGGTTTGACAACGACTTCACCAGAAGTTGTTCCATCCATTATTCTTGAATTAGCTATAAAGCCACCAAAGGGAGTCATACATAAATCGACATTTAATCCTTGTGCTCAAGCTACTCAGAATTATAATATAGTGGATGATCTGGCTCAATCACCATCTTCTATGTTGACACTTGAGGTATTGCAAAATTGTCCCTCCCAAAAGAGGGCTTTGTTATCAGCAATAGGTGGGATCGATCCAACAGATTCCAATCTTGTGGCCTTTAATCATAAAGGATATATGCCTCAGTTACTGGCCCAACTTTCTTTCCTTATACAGCTAAAAGCCCTCAACAAAAATGTTCATCGAACCATCATTGATGAGGAGGCATATACCTTTATTATGTCAATGAGTTGCTGGAAAACTCTTGATTCACCACCCTTGTCATGATCACCAACAACATTAAAAGCATTCGATGGAAGAACATACACTCCATATGGGATTTTAATTAACTTGCAAGTTGAACTAGGGGGAAAGAAAGTGGAAATTGAAGTCAAGGTCATTGATGGAAACCTTGATTACATTATTTTACTAGGAAGGCCCTAGATTTATTCTATGGCTGCCATTGTGTCTACATATTTTATAAAGATTGCATTTCCCTTCCAAGGTGGAATCACAATCGTTGACCAACTAGCCATTTTTGCTATCAGTTCACAAGCTACTGGAAACATTCCATTGATCCATGGAAGTTCACAATCACTTCAAAATGTTGGAGTAGGTCTCCTAAAAGACCCTTCCTTAGTGGGTACTTTTTCCCTCCCGTCTCCATCTGGTTTCATGGAAGTACCCACAGTGGAAACCTGTCAAATGATCTCTTCTATATCATTTGAGATTAAGAAGAGTTCCTACCATTTTGATAGTAAGGATCATCACAAGGTGTTGCCACAAAGCCCTATCAAATCTTTGTAGCAATCAATTTTTCGGGCTTGGGCGGCAAACCTGAATCAACACTCAACGAGTGTTTGGTTAGATAGGTCTTTAGAATATGGTACCTCTTCTGATCCTTGGTCTCGCATACATTCTATAGACGAAGAAATCATCCAATCAATGATGATAGGAGAGACACCATGGGAATATTACCACCATCCTTCCCACCTTCGAGATGACAATGAAGTTTATTCAAATGACCTCAATCATCCTTCAATTTTTGAGTTTTTATTAAATTATGTAAATATAGTAGATTCCGAGTGAAATCTGTCCAAGATTGAAGAAACTATAGCTATTAATATTTCGACCAAACCTAATGTTGTAGAGAATATTCACGTTGGCAAATCTTGTTCTCCATCAAAACTAGAAATTTATCTTTTTTGCGAATTCATAGATGTCTTTGCATGGTCATACGAAGAAATGTCAGGCATTGACTCGAGGATTGTTGAACATGAAATCAAGATGTATCCAGATGTCAAACCAGTATGACAATGGCTTCAACCTATTCATCCAAAAAAATTTGTTGCCATTAAATAAGAGGTTGAAAATTTTTTGCGTGTTGGCTTCGTTTACCCTGTTCCTCTCACTGATTGGGTATCGAATATTGTTCCTGTGATGAAGAAACAAGGAACGGTTAGAGTGTGCGTCGATTATAGGGATGTAAACCAATCATGTCCTAAAGACAACTATCCTACACCCTTTATCAACCAAATTATTGATGAATGTTCCGGATATAAAATCTTTTCATTCATGGATGGATTTTACAGATACAATCAAATCAATATCCACCCAGAGGACTAGTCAAAAACTTCATTTATATGTCCGTGGGACACGTTGGCATATCATAAATTACCTTTTGATTTGAAGAACGCAGGGGCAACATTTCAGAGTGAAATGAATTAAGCCTTCCATGACATCAAACACATCATTCAACCTTATCTCGATGATATGCCTGCTCATTTGCGAAAATGGACTGATCATCCATAGCATTTGAGAGCCATATTTTTACATTGCCAACACTACAAAATACGACTCAATCTGCACAAATGTGTGTTTTGTGTTGGTTCTGGTCGATTGCTTGGTTTTATAGTTTCTAAAGCTGGAATCTGACTCAACCCATTTAAGGTTCACGCAATCCTTGACATGCCTCCACCTTCAAATTTGCTTCAAATTCAGAGACTCCAAGGGAAAGCTATCTTTCTGAGGAGGTTCATTCCACATTATGCTGAGCTCACTAAAGATTATACACGTCTTTTGGAAAAGGGGAACCCTTCCACTAGGATCAGGTTGTGCAAGCTTCCTTTGAATCTTTAAAAGATTCCCTAATAAAAGCATCATTAATGTATGCTCCTGACTATAAAAAAACTTCAACTTGTATCTCGCCCATGCAGATACAACCATCACTATGGTGTTAGTGCAAGAACATGACAGAATTGAACGTCCTATATATTATTTAAGTCATAATCTTAATGATACATAAAGCAAGTACTCTTATGTTGAAAAGTTGGCTTTAGCAGCCGTTCAAGCAATACAAAGATTTTGACACTATGTACTCTTTCGCAAAACTACCATTGTGTCAGATTGAAACCCTATGACATACATTTTGTTACGTCAATTGTTGGGGGGAATATTCCAAACAGATAGCCATTTTGTAGGAGTTTGATTTGGAATTCACCAAATGCAAATCAAAGAAGTCTCTCGTCTTTGCAGAGTTACTTTGTGACCTTCCCTCGTCATCCAATGATTTAACATCCCAAGCATCAATTGTGGATGAGACTCTGTTTCTGATATCATCAAGTGATCCATGGTATGGGGATATACTGGTCTATCTCCAAACCAAACTTTTAGGCCTAAAACCTCTCACTTAGAACAACGACGTACTCGATACCAAGCCAAAGACTATCTAATCGTTGGTGATACACTTTACCGTCGTGGTGTTGATACAGTTCTACGAAGGTGGCTCACACATGAGGAGGCCAAAAAAGTCTTGAATGATTGTCATTCAGGTGCTTGTGGGGGGCATCTATATAGTTACGCTACCACACAAAAGATCTTACGAGTTGGTTACTTCTGGTCCACCATATTCAAAGATTGCATAATTGCAGACAGAAGTTGCCATGCTTGTCATATTTTTTATTGCAAAACCAGACTACCACCTGCACCGCTCCATCCAGTCGTTGTTGTTGGCCCATTCGTTAAATGGGGCATTGATTTCATGACATGTAACCCCACCTCGGCTAGGGGGCATGGGTATATTATAGTTGCTATTGACTATTTTACAAAATGGGTCGAGGTAATGCCTACATTGAACAACAACGGCGAAACAACTGCTCTTTTCTTTTTCAATCATGTAGTTTCTAAATTTGGTGTACCACACGCTATAGTCACAGATCATGGGTCGCATTTTCGCAATCACATGATGATCAAATTAAATACCAAATTAGGACTACCCCAACATAGTTCTACTCCATATTATCTGCAAGCTAATGGACAAGTTGAGGCAATCAACAAAGTCCTTAAGCGCATGTTGCAGAGAATTATTGGAATCCATAAATAGAATTGGAATTTAATCTTGTACTTAGCTCTGTGGGCATATAGGATTTTGGTGAGAAATGCGACCAGATTTATGCCCTTTCAGTTGGTGTATGGTCTGGAAGCAGTCTTACCAATTCAGTGCGAAACCTCATCCCTCAAGCTTGCAATCGATTTGCTTCCTGAAACTTCTGAAGAAGAGACTCGTTTCTTGGAATTAATCCATCTGGATGAAACTCGTCGTGATGCTGCGTTGGCTAACGAAGCACATAAGAAACACATCAAGGCTCAATATGAAAAAAATGTCAAGCCTCGTGTCTTCTCAGAAGGTGACCTAGTCTTGCTTTACGATCAGGATTCTGACAAATTAGGAGCAGGTAAATTTGAACCATTATGGATGGGCCCTTACATTGTTAAATGAGTATTAACAAAAGGAGCCTATGAGCTAGTCAATTATGATAGGATTCCACTATTGTATCCCCGAAATAGGTTGCATATTAAACGTTACTATGCTTGATTAAGTGTAGTAAACTCATTTTACATATATTTTTATTGCATTTTGAGTGTTTTCTTTTAGAGTTGTCATTTTGGTTAGGCAATCCACTTCGCATTTGTTGCAGATGTCAAACTTTTTGGAACCATTTGTTGGGTATGTCGATGGAGCTAGTTGTAGTATGCAGAACTTGTCTTTTGTGACCTGGGTTATCTTCACTCCAAGAAGCAAGTTAGTGAGTTTCAAAGGGATATGTATTGGTCGATCGATGAACAATGTCGCTGAGTATAGCGCATTGATTGAACTTCTCTCTAATGCCATTTCACATGGCATACGCTGAATCATTGTCAGGCTAGATTCACAGCTCCTCATTCTATAGCTCATTGGCATTTATTCCGTTTAGAACCCAGCTATTTATCGCATGTTCCTATGAGTTAGGATTTTTGAAAGACATTTTGATTCCATTCAGTATCAACACATTTCTAGAAACTTAAACACATTAACTGATTCATTAGCAAAGTATGTGTTAAATAGACATTTTCAACATTTGTAAAGAAAGCATTTCACATCAACATTTGCATTAGGATTTCATCACTTAGCCAAAATCAAAATCCAAAAATCAAAAATAGATAACTGTTTATAGTTCTTACAAAATGTTTTGTGTCCAAGGCAAAATCGGTCATCTGACCAAGAAACTCAAAATGAATGCAGAAAAACATCCTAGACTAGTGATGCTAGTGATAACATGTCACCGCCTGTGCTATCATGTGTAGGAGCCTAGTCCAACAACTTGGTATGCCAGTAGTAGGGCGATGTAACCTCAAAGGTAACTCATCGGTCCCAAAATAACTCGACCACTTGTCTGGGAGAAAGATAATGAAACCAACCTGGAACTTCCACTTAATCCCTTGCTTGATATCTCTCCCTTTTGACAGATCCTGCAACTCCTCCCTGTACTTAACATGCTTGGAGAGTACCTGGAACTTCCGCTTAATCCTTTTCTTGATCTCTCTCCCCTTTGGCAGATCCTGTAAGTCCTCCCCGTACTTAACACGCTTGGAGAGTACTTGCACAAGTACAACAACAAAGAACCGTCAAAGCATCGTGATCTATTACAACATAAACATTACAGAATCAGATATATAATGAACAAATGATAGCATTCACAAATGATAACATTCACAAAATGCACAATCATATGGAAAAAAACTTGAAGAACTTTATTAATAGAAGGGAGAATTACAACCCAATTGTCTGATCCATTATCATCCTCCCAGCTTCAATCCCTCTTCACCTCATGAAATAGCAAGATCACACCAACAATACAATGCTCTTTCCTCAATTACAAACTATCAGCACTTCCTTGCAATTCACAATATTCCAGCCTCCAGATCTCTTAGATGAGGGATCCATTTATAGATGTGTGCAAGGGTGTGAGTCATCCATGGGGTTTGATTAGTGTCATTCCACTTGTTACAGTTGATTCCATAAGAGAAGGGATTGGATATTTTCTTAGATCCCTTACTCATCCTTGGGTGAATTCAGAGAGGCAAGTGGCACAGGAGAAGTTTCTAGAAGATTCCATGAGCAACCACCTAGCAAACTGTCTCAGACATTTGTCCATCCTCGCCCATCGCACACTATAGAAGGCCTAATCAGTATGCATCACACCCTGGCAGTGTACCACTCAGTATGCATCACATTTTGCTAGTGGAGCAGTCAGTATGGTCCAATTTAGGCAATTTCTGTATGGTTTCTTAGATAGAAATTTTGGGGAATGATGTATTCAGTTGGTTATGTTCTTTTAGGGTATGAAACAACAATTTTAGGGGTTGATGAAACCTAGTTTATCGTCATATAAGTTTTGGGTTGATGTGCCCAAATATGTCTATAGCAATCCTATGTATCATCTTCAGATCGTTGTGAAGCAGATGCATATCTTGCAATTGAAGACTTTCTTCATGCTAGTGCAAAGAGTTTATGGAGGACTTTTTGGCATCACGATGGACCAATGCCATTTTTTATAAGTTTCCCATATGGTGTTAAATCCAAGTTCCATACTACAGAAAAGGCAATTTCAAGGGGAAAAGTAGGAGATTTATGTGGAGCCGCTTTGGTGAAAAATAATGGTAGAAATATGCATGTGAATTAGATTCAACATGTAGAAGTCAAAGTCTCACATGTGGATCGCATTTGGAACAAGCTGGGAAGTGTTAACTGGGGAGATATGGGGACATTGCAACTTCTTCTAGCCACATTTTACTCTGTAGTTCAATATAAAGGCCCTCCTAAGTTTTCTATTACTAAGCTAGTTGCTAATCACAGTATTCAACTTCGAAAAAAGGAGAATTGAATGCTGCCTCACTAAAGTGTATGAAAATGGAAGTGACTCATTTCATTAACATCAAGGTAGCCGAACTCATGGGGAGATTGTTGAAATTGAGGATGAATTAGAGCCTGTTATTAGTAAAGAAATGGAGCGAATGAAGCTTGAGGTAGGTTGGAAGATTCACAATGTCACAAGGGTTTTCAGATACATGATGTTTTTCAGAGATGGACAACATTTCTTGTACAATGCAATTTCATTAGAAGAGGCAGGCACACTTTTGGCTGTTTATGTGGGTGCTCATCCCTCCCAACTTCAGCTTTCATGGGAGGATATGAGTATGTGGTACCAGGTACAAATGCAAACTAAGGTTTTAAATGTCATGAAACAAAGGGCCATAACTAGCAATTATCTGCCACAACTTGTTGATTATGGAAGGGTTGTGCACCCTGGTCCTTGCTACAAGCAGAGTCCTGGTGGATGCTGTAACCATCCATGGTGTGGAACATCAGTATTAGTAACTTCTCCTGTTGGAGAGCCCCTTTCTACCATTATTACAAGAGATGGTATCTTTACTTTAGAAGAAGCTCTACAATGTTGTCATGATATCTTGTCTACTTTGCAAAGTGCAGTATCTTTGGCCTGAAGCAATACACAATTTTAATTTAGTATTGATTAGCTGTAACTATGTTGGATCCTACAGTTTGACGTTAAAGTCAAGTTTTTGGCATATATCCTGAATTTGGAAATGTTTGCTGCAGTATCTGAACTTTGAAAGTCTAAAGATCAGCTCTTAAAGATGGAAGAAAGGTCTAGATTGAAATCTAGCATCCCACAGAAAGGTGGGAAGATTGACTTTTCCTAAGACTTCTTCACTTGCCAAGCATTCTTGACCATCTCTGGTCCACTTCAAGTTGAGACCTATGCTTGTGCACTTGGTAGTGTGTACACATTTTTTCCAACATTTCATGCTGAAAATTCTCCTACAGCAAGGCATCTTGCGGAGGTTTGGATGGTTGAGCATGAAATTTCCCTTGCAAATTTAGAGGATGACATGAAATGCACAGAAGACTATGTGAAAATCCTTTGTTAATGGTTACTTGACAACTATTTTGATGATATGGAATTCATGTCAAAAATGTTTGATAAGAGCGCTATAGATCACCTTCGTTCAATAGCAAATACCCCATTTGCGCGCATTACCTATATAGAAGTAGTTTAGCTTCTAGAGAAGGTTACGGATAAGAAGTTCGATAAAAAGGTGGAGTGGGGCATGGATTTAGAATCAGATCCATATGCTTATGCGTATCAGAGGCAGACCCTACCTCCTGCTAACCCATTGCTTGTGAGGAATGGGTTGTTATCTGAATTTGATTATCGTGGGGTAGATCCAGGGCTTGAATATTTACACCGTCAGAGAACAAGGGAGACAATATTTTTGTTGAACATACTTTATCATTGACAGAGGCGTTGTGTGGGTTTCAGTTTATATTGACCCATATGGATGGTTGGCAACTGTTTATTAAATCTAGTCCTGGTGAAGTTGTTAAGAGAGTTTAGTTCAAGGCTATTAATGATGAAGGAATGCCTGTTTACCAGTGGCCATTCATGAAGGGTAATTTGTACATTCATTTCTCTGTAGAGTTCCCAGATTCTTTAACTCCTAAACAATGCAAGGATCTGGAAGCAGTTTTTCCTCCTCAAACTGCAAGTCAGCGAATAGACAAAGCCCCAGCTCACCGTCCCTGCATCAAGAACACACACAAGTCAAAATTTGAAGTCAAGTTAAAATAAAATTGAAAGTCAAGCACTTCTGGGAGTGTGGTACCAGGTGTAGCACTGTGGTGCTATGCTCCTGGCTTTAGTGTTGTGCGTAACCCATAGGTGTGATAATGTTGGTGGCAATATGCTCAACATAGTGCTGGGAAATATGAAAGTCCATGGCCGCATTGCTGTTTGTGGTATGATTGCTCAAATTGCTATTCAGAGTGAATAAGGTAATTATAGTTAAAATGAAGCCCTGGTAAGTTCATCGATAGGACCATGAGGCAGAGAGATGCCATTAACATGTAGAATGAAGAAGCACTGGATATTGATCTTTACATTTCAATGAAATACTCTGCAACCAATTGGTTGATAACTTCAAAGGAAACCACACGCCCTCTGCTATTCAATAGCATTCCCATTCAGGGTTTCTTATCACATGTAACATTAAGTGGGAGAAAAGTGCCACCAAAGAGGAAATCAACATACTTTAGAAGTATTTTGACTTATCTACATGTGCATCAAGAGATGACTTGGTATGTGCTCATGCATCTCAAATGTCGAAGAGAAGAAAAACTGAACAAACTTCTGAAGGAATGACAGAAGAGCATGGTGTAGACCAGGTTGAGAATGCAGCCAAGCATACAATGCTTAATGTATTTTCCATCAAAAGAAAACAACAACTGTTAAAAAGTTCCAGATTTCCAGGGATGGTTCCAAAACAAACTTCCAGCTTATCCCAGATATCCAATGATGGTTCCAAGTCAAACTTTCGCAATTCGACTTGTGGCAGCAAATAAATTATTCCTTTTTATTTTATGATATTTAATTAGGTTATTTTGTTATAAGTTAGATTTATTTTATTTGACCTCATAATAACATATTTAGGTGTTTGTTGTTTTTTCTATTTTAATTATTTTGATTCCTATGTTTAGGAATTCATAATTAATATGGAATAGGGTATATATAGGGTGATTTATGAAGATGTGAGGGTTTGATTTTGGTAGTAGAGAGGCTGCTTAGAATTGTGTAAATTTTTCCTGAATATCATTTCAATAAAGTTGTTTTCTGCCCTTTGGACCTGGGATCCATCACGGTTTTATTTTTCAGTATGTTTTTCATGTAACTCACTTACATATTTTGTTTTTCTACCTTGTTACAACATTATCTAAGAGATATGTTAGGAATTCATCTATAACGATGCTCCTTTCATGATGATTTTTCTATTAGATGTAATGGTTGTCTTTGCAGAATTCATCCTTTGCTAGATGCTCTGTTGAGCAACCTCATGTTTCTTGTTTGTCTAAAGCTGCTACTGGAGAACCATCCCCTGCTTGATGCTTGCAGGGCAGCGGCCTTTCTCCCCTCTATTCTTCTCACATTTGCAATCTTCCATCTGGCTAAACATGGCACTTAAGAGAGCCCTCTCTGGTCTAGCAGGGATAGATGCCAGATCGAAATCTTGGTCTGTGGTTACCTCAGAGTTACCTCTTCTCAGCCTTGAGGTTAATTCTGAGTGCTAACACATCAGTTTGTTGTGTTCTCTACCAGATTCATGGGATATTCTGGTTGTTACAATAGGTAGGAATGCAACTGCCTTACAGTTTGATGAAATAGTCTCATCCTTGCTGACGGAGGATATGAGACAGAAAAATATGGAGAGTGAAAATGGTGATGCCTTATCTATATGAGGATGCTCCCAGAACATAAACAAAAATAAGTCCTCGAGTGGGAGATCTAAATCTAGAAGGACATCTAAATCTCCAGGAGAACCTGTAAAGGTGTGCTGGAAATGCAGAAAGGAAGGGCACTACAAAAGGGGCTGTAAAGCTAAAGATCTTGAGAAAGGAAAGGGATTTGATGATGCTCCTTCTACAGAGGTGAAAACCTCAGATGAAGGTGGGGATGTGTACTTGGATTATTCTTCAAGTACACATGTAGATAATGAGGCACGGTTGGTTGACTCAAGTGCATCCTTTCACTTCACTCACCATAGAGAGTGGTTTTTCAAGTATGAGAAATATGATGGTGGTGATGTATTCTTAGGTGATGAAAGGAAGGTTAGAATCGTTGGTCATGGAAAAGTCAAGTTGAAGTAGCAAGGTGGAAGGATTATAACACTTTCGTGTGTTCTGCATATTCCTGCATTAGCCATAAATCTATTTTTTGTAAGAAAGTTGGATGATGCAGGTGTAAAAATAATGTTCGAGAAAGAAACTTGCAAGATGGTTCGGGGAGCATTGGTATTGATGTAGGGAGTTCGGATTGGAACTTTGTACACGCTGCAAGTTAGGACTATTATTGATGGGTCAATAGTTTTATGGTTCTTGAAAGTGGGGAAGAAAATCTAGTGGTCTTTGGAGAAAAGACCATGATATGGAATCAAATGCTTGGACATTTTGGAGAGGAGGGCCTTCAGATACTTCATGGTAAAGGTATGGTAGAAGGCATGTCTAATAACTCTCTGGGTTTTGATTTTTGAGAAAATTATGTATATGGGAAGAAAAATCAAGGGAGTTTCCCCTCTGGTGGTAAGAGGGCGAAACAAATATTAGAGCTTGTGCACAGTGATGTGTTTGGACCTGTATCGATTCCATCACTGGGTAAGTCTGTGTACTATGTATCATTTATAGATGACTTCTCAAGGAATATATGGATATATTTCCTCAAGAAGAAATCTGAAGTCTTTGACAGGTTTAAAGAATTTAAGGCTCTAGTGGAGAACTAGACAGAGAAGAAGATAAAGGTGCTGAGGATAGATAATGGTGGAGAGTTTTGAAAGAAGGAATTTGAAGAGTTTTTTAAGAAGAGTGGTATAACACGGCAAAAGACTGCTCCATACACACACAAGAAAAATGGAGTTGCAGAAAGAATTAACAAGATGTTGATATAAAGGGAAAGAAGCATGCTCAGTGGTGCCGAGTTAGGACAAGAATTCTGGGAAGAGGTGGTGGAGACTGCATGTTACCTAGTCAACAGAACACCTTCATCAGCATTGGAGGATAAGACTCCACAAGAGGTATGGACTGGTAGGAAACCCTCTCTTTCACATCTGGGGGTATTTGGATGTGATGCATATGTACATGTTCCAAAGGAGAAAATAAAATAGTTGGATAAAGCTGAAAAGTGCATCTTTATTGGGTATAAGGATGGTTAAAATGTTATAAGATTTGGAATCTAGTAACAAGGAAGGTTGTTTACAACCAAGATGTGGTGTTTAGAGAGGTGAAAGATGTTATTAAACATGAAGTCCTACCAAAGGAACTTTAGAGGATATATTTTGAGCTAAAGGATGAAGAATCAGACTCTAAAACAGAAGAGGAATCGAAAGATGAAGAGCCACAAACTCTGGTTTTGAGAAGATTAGTTCGAGAAAGAAATAAGCCAGAAAGGTATAGTCCATCTGCTTTCTATTCAAATTTTTCTTTATTTATTTTGCTGATGATGATCCCATAACTATGAAGGAAGAAGTAGATTTAGAGGATGAAAAACTCTAGAAAGAGGCCATGGTTGATGAAATGACATCTTTGCACAAAAATGAGGCTTGGGATCTGGTGGATTTGCTAGCTGGAAAGACACCCATTGGTAGCAAATGGGTGTTCAAGAAGAAGATGAATGAAGAAGGAAAGGTGGAGAAATAAAAAGCTCGGTTGGTAGAAAAACGTTATTCTCAGGTGTCGGGAATTGATTTTGGTGATATTTTTTCTCCTATTTCTAAGGTAGCTTCTATTAGATTACTTTTATTTGTTGCCGCTTCTTTTGATTTTGAGGTAGAACAGATGGATGTGAAGACAACATTTATTCACAGGGATATGGAAGAAGATATCTACATGAAGCAACTTGAAGGCTTTGCAGTGAAGGGTAAGAAAGAACTGGTATGCAAGTTAAAAAAAGTCTCTGTATGGGTTAAAATAGTCACCAAGGATGTGGTATCAGAAATTTGATACATTTATATGAGGATTTGGCTTCACCAGAAGCAAAGAAAATCACTATTTATATTTTAAATTAATTGGTGCCCATGTTATTTATCTGGTCTTGTATGTGGATGATATGTTGCTGGTTGGAAATGATAAAGAAATTATCCAGGATTTGAAGACCCAATTGTCTTGCAAATTCGACATGTAAGATCTTGGTGCTGGAAACTATATTTTGGGCATGGAAATTAAGCGAGATCGGGCAAAGAGGAAGCTCTGATTAAACTAGAGGAAGTATGTCGAGACAATACTATAGAGGTTTAATATGCAGGATAGTAAACTAGTGAAGGTTCCTATTCCTGTAGGTGTAAGGTTATCTGCTGAACAGTGTCCCAAGACACAAGAAGAGGAAGAGGACATGTCCTGTGTTCAATAGGCAAGTGTAGTTGGTAGTGTGATGTATGCAATGGTCTGTACTAGACCAGACATTGCACATGTAGTGGATATATTGAGCAAGTTTATGTCAAAACCAATTAAGGAGAATTGGACAACAATGAAGTGGTTTTTGAGGTATTTGCGTGGCACTAGTGATTATGGTTTGTGCTACCAAGGAAGACCAAGATTGGATAGAGTTTTGGAAATCCATGGCTTTGTTGATGTAGATTGGGCTGTAGATCCAGATCAGAGAAGATCTATAAGTGGGTATGTGTTTAACCTATTTGGAGGTGCAGTTAGTTCGATGAGTAAGAGATAATCTGTAGTGGCATTGTCAACTACAGAGGCAGAATACATGGTAGCCACTCATGAAAGCAAGGAAGAAATTTGGTTGCAGAGATTGTGTTGAAGTATGGGGTTAGTACAATGAGATATAAGGATAGACTGTGAAAGCCAAAGTGAAAATTTCTTGGCAAAGAACCCTGCTTATCATTCAAAGACAAAGCAAATTGATGTTCAGTATCACTTTGTGAGGGGTATGGTAAAAGACAAAAAGGTGTTGTTGGTAAAGTTGGACACTTTGAAGAATACTGCAGATGCATTGACAAAGTTGGCGAGCTCTGAAAATTTCTCTTGGTGTAGAGAAACAATGGGTGTTGCAGGGCTAGATCAATGACTAAGCTGTCCTATGGCCCCTTTTGGAAAGAAAACAACAAGTGGGAGAATGTTGGGTTGGGTTATATTATTTCCATGACTAGCCCCAGTAGTTGAACCAGGGGGTTAGGGGGGGGGGGCAAAGCCCCCCCTTTGTTGTGTAGGTGCAACAAGGGGGTCACAAGGGGGGTGGTAGCCCCCTTCTAAGCGGTCCTAGGCAGCACCTCGAGGAAATTTTGTTTTGGACCCTATATTAGGTGGGCGGACCTACCTATGGTTTTGTGCATGGATTTCGCACATGATTTTGGGCACGATGGTTTTTGGTCCATGGTATTTTGTAGATTAGATTAAGGGAACTACGATTATGTTCTAATCCAGGGTTAATGGATTGAGGTTTATGGATGCTTCGACATGTATATATATGTATTGTAACATTGAAAGGAATATAATGAAAAATCAATCTGGTAGTACCGATTTTGGGATTGAGGGGAAAATATCTATGTATATTTGCTTGATGTGTTATGCTCTCATCATTGTTTATTTTCTATTTATAGAACTCATATGCAGGTAATTTATGTACGGGGTTAAAACCTACACCCCTATAAATGAGTGCACAGGGAGAAGGAGTCTGTACTTAAATGATTGTATCTAATAAAGACAATTTTGAGCCTATTCTTGTGCATCTGTGTATTATCTCTTGCTTCTGCAAGTTTCTGTATTTTTGATTTGTATTGATAATTATATAAATTAGCGCTTATCTTGTGTGTGAAAGTAGTAGATCAATACTATTTATACCTATTATGAATAATTGAAGGCCTTCATGAAGATCTAGAAGCTGTTTAAAGAAAATTACTATAATTATCTATTTTAGAAGTGTTAGAGTTCACAAAGATAGAAATAAGCCCTAGGAACCACAAGAACCTATCACACAGAACTCTGGAGGCAGAAATTTGGTTATGTCATTGCTCAATACTGTTTTGGGTGAGACTGCAGCTTGCGCTACATGGGTTGCTACCAAAAGGGACAACAGTTTAGGGTTGTGTTATTTGGCGCATATAATGTTGAACCTGGGTCAGGCCCCATCAAGCCAAAAAATGATTCTGTTGCTGGGATTAGGATCTTGCTGAGGAATGTGGGATGTCAAATAAATGGTTCCCTACTAAGAAAGAAATCGAAAAGTGGATTGATCGAAAGCTGCATGCATTTGTAGCTCAGGAGAATAGAAGTCGACATTTATCAAAGGAAGAGTCGTTGAATAGGTACCTATTCAGATACGAACTTGAAATATTCTTCTGCTCTTTCCCTTGTGAATTACATGAGTGGCTATCCAAATTGGTGGATCGTTAGGGTACGTGGAAGCTTGAAAACCCTATTATGTGGACCTCATAACTAGTGAAGCACTTGGATGCTTCAGAAAATAACACCGCGCAGGCTGTCAACCCCTAGATCGATCGTATTCTAGTAGGATTCATCACTAAGTTCGTTATCGATCCATCCACAAGCTATAGTGAAGTAGAGCACAGGTTCTTCAAAGGACCAAGAGGTAAGTACTTGAAATCTCTTAAGACCTAGATTAAGATGCTATTGTGAGAAAAGAGGGTTATGCCTTTAAATTGATGTTTGGGACTATGAGAAGTCGGAGAGGATTCAGAAGGAACGAAGAATCAAGTCTTAATACAGTCTGCTTTTAGGATCTTCTGATAGTGACAAAGAGGGTAATATTATGAGAACACCATGAAGCACACGACAAATATCATAGGGATACCCCATCCACCCACTACACCTCTGCCTCCACCTTCGCCTCACACACCTACACCTACACCTCTACCTCTACCTCCAACTCAACCTCCAACCCCATCATTTAATATGGTGAATAAAATGAAGATGGCTATGTTTAAGGGTGTGGGAACTAAAGACCCCAAACAATTTTAGTTTGTCACAGACACTATATGGACAACACAATAGATTACTGATGACAATATGAAGAAAGCACATCTAGTCACAATGCTATAAGATAGAGAAATGAGTTGTGACATTGAGTTCTGCACAGATAGACACAACACAACTATGCTAGAGACCCAACAAGCACTGAATAATGAGTTCAATAAGCCCAAATCTCAGGCTCAGTCTGTAACAGAGCTCAAGGAGATTCAACAGAGGGTAAATGAGTCTGTGTGGGCCTTTGATCAAAGATCAAAATGTTTGATTCAACAAGCTAATATGACTATTATAGATGCTCAACATATAGACTGGTATATTGCTTCGCTCCTACTGCATTTGAGAGTACCATTATCACAACAAAAAATAGGAACGCAAGCAAAAGTAGTGGAGATCGCTATGAGATTAGAAGCTTCACTAGTGTAGGATACAAATATAGGTGTACAACAGATTCAATCACAGCTGGAAAGCCTACAAATGGAGTTGCAGAGCCTGAAGAAGAGAAAGGAAGCACAGCTAGAGGTGCATGCAAAAGTTTGGTGCTTGAAGTGTAAGGGCCAGGGTCATGAAAAGAACCATTGTTCCTTTTATCAAAACTACCTCATTGGGGGAGGTCCTATCCCTCTAAAACTAGAAAACATCGTTGGACAAAGAAATGGAGTACCCTTATGGTGCACTATCTGTCAGATGGCTAGGAAGCATGCAATTGATAACTGTCATCTCCTACAAAAGTTTGTGTAGACCCCGCAACAGTTATGATGTACTTTTTGTAAGTCAGTTGGGCATGATGAGTGCATTTTCGGAGCTACAAATTGATGATGGAACAAACCCCTACATATATAATGCAGACAGAAAATCGGCCTTAGGATCAGGGCATGGATGTAGTGCATGGAGGATTTCAGGGCCGAAGAGGGGCTGATAGGGGTCATGAACAAATAATTTCTATAATTATGAACAGGCCGTCTTTATGTGCACAACTATTTGAACCCAACACATCAATCTTGCTAGTATTGCTAAAAGTTTGATAATGTAATAGAATATTGTTGAGTACTAATAGCGAAGGTGTAGGAGAAGAATACATAGACACCCATGCAGAACATTTAGATGATGAGAGTGGAGCCTCATGAGGAAGAGCCTAGCATTAATATAGTAACACGAAGTAATATTGCTAATGGATAAGGTAAAGGAAAGCATCCAGAAACTGAAGGATGGATATGTAAGGCTGCTGAGAAAGAAGTTGGATTCGATCTAAATCGAGCTAAAGAAACCTTTATGGAAGCCAAAAAGTGCTTCGTTGAAGCCTCTACCTTAGAAAGTCAAGAGAAGTATAGTGCAACCAATGAAGCACAAGACATAGATCATTTGCTATTAGCTACCTTCCTCAAGACGTGTATGAATATATTATGGGATAGAAAGGCAGTAGAAGGGTTTCAAGAGTTAATTGAAAATTGTATAGGGAAGGTCAAACCTCCTCCCAAATAGCATGATGTATGAAAAGTGGGAAAAATCAAGAAATGAACAGATAGCGAATGAGGCTAACAACATAGATCAAAGGGTACGTAATGGAGTAGGTAATTCTCAATCTAGGATCAGATGCGAATGTGCTACAAAACAAACTTGGGAAAGAATGGGGAGACCTGCACTGCAGCGGTCTCCTATCCAGTTTCGCATGGCCAATTAATAGAAAATCATTCGAATGGGGTGTGTTACACAGTAAAATGTCACTGCCATCATGTTAGTCTCCCCACTGTGCTATAAACCACATTCACCTATACTCATGCTCCTCAAAATGGCTAAAAAACCCTCTTTGCCTAAGTTAAATGAATCATCGCGTCTGTTAATAAAATAACCGAGCTGACAGGCGGAGGTCAGTGTTGTTGTTTCGATGCCAGCGCGGAAGCACACGTCTTTTCCGCACTGGTCCCATTTTACGGACAACGCATCCTCCGTTTGTCCTGTTGAGCGCTGACCAGAACTCCTCTGTAGTTGGTCCGTGATGTCAGCGCGCCAGCCCAGTGTTTCACCCGCGCTGATCCTGTTTGGGCGAATTTGTTCTAACAACCAGCCTTCCAGATCCCTCCAGACCTGGTTGTTAGCATTGTTGAGGTCGCCATCCTTTCTCTGGTATGTCTGTTCGACTGACCATCCACTTATCTTGGGGGAAAGCTCATCCTTTACCTATTCATGGAGACTCCTTCTCCTT
>APFE030230338.1:0-14476 GCA_000404065.3 Pinus taeda
GCCTCTAAAATCTCTTCTACCTCTTCCTCTGGAAGAATCTTGAGCAAGATTATTTTCTCTGTATGCAAGAAGAGTTGTCTTCTTTTCCAAACCTTTCTCTTTTTCAACAAACTTCTCCATCATAAAAATTTGAATTGAATCCAAAAATAATTACAGTATTCGTAGAAAAATAATAATTTGCTATGACTTTACAAAAAATGGAATCAACTGCAAACTCTCAATATTCATATATCATGCAATATATATTGTATTCCTTATAACATATTCCACAGTATTCATATACCAAGCATGGTCATCGAGTTAATGCACCAGAACAGTAGTGTTCTTGGACAGCAAGTAACACGCTACACCTTTATGCAACATATTTCCCTGACTTCATTGTTTATGCGAGAACTAAATGAAAGGCTCATCGATGGAATAAGATGACAATCCACGAAGGAACGGATCATATGAATAGAGGGAATAAGGACCACGTTGGATTCCTTTTTCCGGGTAGAATTGTTGTTGCAAAAACGCATACTCCTATTTGTTTATATGTCAAACTCATAAATCTACATAAAGCAAAACGCTGGATGCAATGCATCAGGTTCTTTTTGTTAAACACTATGCTCAATACCTGGACGGCATGCCGCTGGCGGATGGCAGTCGACTGTGCTGAGAGTCTACGTCTAAAAGCAGTTTTCGAGACTCTAATCTCTAGAAAATATTGCATTTCCTAAAAGACTTTTCCATTCTTTAACGACTTCTAAAACCAAATTTCATCCTTTCAGCCGCGAGTCCTTCAACGAAGCTCAAGCACTGCAATGGTGGGCAGAAAATTACAATAAAATTCTCACGCTTTACAATGTCCAAGCCCACGACAAAGATAAGTTTGCTGCGGTTCCCACTATTCCAAAGCCTGATCTAGAGGAGGTAGCTCACATTAAGTATTATTAAGAAATGAATATTACCAGTTTGGTTGATCCAACTTGTATGGCAAACTCATATTATAAGTATTTAATAATAATATCGTCATTTATAGAGAGATCCGAAGAGGAAAGAGTTTTCCCGAGAGCAACGACTCGACCAACGGACCAGTGTTCAATAAGACTATCATTAATACAATGCCATGAACTTCAACGCATATAATGATAGCAGCGTTAATATACCACAATGCCAACGCCAATGTAAATACCAGCATTATATGCCAGAAAAAACAAACGTAATATGCCAAAAAACCAACGTTATATACCATACAAATGCGTGGAGGCACCAGTTCTCGCAGCAGCACGGTGTCAAGGATGAACACTTTCGCAGCAGCAATTCAGAAGGTTTTTAGGTCTAAGGCTGTCAGGTCAAAGAATTCAAAGTTAATTGTGGCAGACAGAGCGCATAGGGGCAGTGGACAGAGAGCAGTAGGCATAAGGGAGTTACAACTATTTTGGGAGCTAGCTCTGATACCATGTCAGGCCAAGCAATAACTCCATAAGGCAAAAATGATTCGTGTGTTTAATTCCATCAGGTAGGTCTTCATTATATACATGAGGGAGAGACTGTTTAGTTCATCTCCCAATGACTCTTCATATTTCTAATTTATCTATTTACATAAATTCACCCAATCACAAGGATTAGGTGTCAACACTTACTTTTCAAGATGATCCCACATTTTAAAAGGTCTTGGATTAATCTCTCAATTTCGATCATTTGGTGATGTGGATATCGATACGTCTTGATGTTGACGAGGATTGATCCTGCTTTGACTTCAATTCTATGCTCGATTTCCCTAATAGGAGGCATTTTCATGGGCAGGTCTTGGAATACCTTTTCATGCTTCTGAATTAGCTCTTGTACTTCTAATGACTCTTCATTGATCATGCTTGCAGATAACATTTCTAATTGTTGACATTCTACTACATAAGTTGGTGCTCCTTTTCGAATCATCTTCATCATCTAGGATGATGACACGATTTGATTTTCTGGTGCTTGGAATTTGTATAACTTGTACCTATGCCCTTCCCAGTTAAAGCTTATGAACTACTCTTGATGGTTGGCGGAGTACGTGCCTAAGGTTCATAGCCATTGGATACCTAAGACCACATCAACTCCTAATGGTACAATGAAGAACGAGGATTCTAAATTAAAGTCTTGAATCTGCAACTTGACCTTATGGCATTTCCCTACCTTTTCAATCTTCTTACCGTCGGCTACCATCACCTTCATATTGGGCAAGGGGAATGAGAAAATGTTGGGTCTCTTTGCCATGGTTGCATCTAAAAAATTGTGGGTGATACCGGAGTCAATGAGAACCACTACGTTGTTCTTCTTTATATGTCCTTTCAATTTTAGAGTCTAGGGTTGTGATATACCTGTCATAGCTGATAGTGCCACTTGCGGAATACTTCCGTCATCTAATTTTGGAGAGAATTTTGGGGCATCTTCTATTCCTTCTATGTCTGATTCATCACTTTTAGTTGCTTCATAGTTATATAGCCTCTTTGATTCTTTTCCTTTAGCACACCTATGTTTAGGGTCCCACTTGCATTTGCCTTCTTTTATGCTTTGCATTTCCACGTTAGATTTTTCGCCTTCACGAAGATGTGGTGTAACATATCTTGTATTATCCATATTCACAGACTAGGGCATTCTTCATCTCACATATACTTTTTCCGATTTTGACGACAATATCTTTTCAAATTTATTTTCAGCAGCTTTTGCTTTTTGTCTTGCTACTTCTATTGACGTAATGTCATGAAGCTCAAGTTCTACTCGTAGATGAGTACTGAGTCCGGAGATGTATGATTGAATTAGACGAGATTCTGATAACCCAGGTACTCGTGTTGCTAAGGTCTCCCATTCTCGAGGCTATTCATCCACATTTCCTTTTTGTCGTAATCTAATGAGTGTTGAAAAGAACTCTTGAACCTTTACACCATGGAATCTTTTAAAGGATGCATCCTTAAATTTTCTCCAACTGATGGCGATTGTCGTCTTCTTCCACCACATATACCAGTTAATGCTTCGCCTTCCATTTTCATGGAAGCGTGTCTAATCTTTTCGTCATCATTGTCAATATCGTAAATCTCGAAATATTCTTCTGCTTTATTCAGCCATGCAACGCTGCATTTTTCGTTACCATCGAATTTGGGTAGCTCGATATTTGCTTTGCGTTGATACGTCGCTAACAGTCAAGCGAAAAGAGGGTATTGACTGGTGAATGTATTCCAGCGCTGCTTATTTGAAAAAGTCGAGTTACTATTTCCTTGATGGTGCGTGGATGATTTTTTTTAGACTCCGCTTTTTCATGACAATCTGCTAAATTTGTTGAATCTGATGAATTCTGTTGTTGATTACCTCTGTCATCTTGGAGTAGTTGTTCGAGTGTAACCTTCATCCTGCTACACAAAGTGTTCAGCAATGACATTGTCTGATTATGATTTATTTCGGATTTGATATAGTTCTGCCCGAGCTGTTGTTCTATTCGATTTGTCGTATCCTGTAGCTTCTTGATATCGTCGAGATGTCCAATAACCTTACACTCGAGATCGACTAATTTTTGGTTGAAATCATCGAAGTCGCTAGTAATCCTATTCTCCAGATCAATCAATTTTTTAGTGAAATCGGTCATTGTCATCGACGACATTGAACGGGTTGGTGGGGGTGTATATTTGTCTGCCAGCTTAAATTTCTTCCTTAATTTGACTAATTTATATATAAATATCTATATATAAATATATATTATATATAATATTATTATTATATATATATAATATATTTAAAGTTTTATAACTTTATACTATATAGTTATTAACGTACAGTGTGTTGGACAGACATTAGGGACGCGACGGAAAGGCAATCAGTGGATGGTGGAGAAGAAGCACAGGTAGACGGTGGTGAAGACGAGTGTGGTGAGAGATAGGGAGACGAGGTGGAACAGGGTGTGACAGAGGACGAGGCGGCCAGAGGGCGAGGACGAGGCGGCCAGAGGACGAGGACGAGTGTGACAGAGGACAAGGTGGACAAAGTGTGGACAGAGGACACAACTGGCAGTGGAGCGGTATACGTAGAGAAAACGGATGGCGGATACGGACAGGGTTGCGCTGCGAACAGGGCTGCGTATAGTAAGTGCGATGATCGTGGATGTCCAAACAGTGGAAGGGAGGCGTATACAGCACGGTGTGGTGGTTGCAGACAGCGCTGTGATGTTGAGGGTGGACGCAGACAAAGTGACATGGAGGAACTTCTGTGCAGCATCTTGCTGGAGAACCGAACGAGCTCTGATACCAGATGGCACAAACAACTTACAAATTTGGCAAATTCATATTTATTATTATTAGAAAAGATAGAAGATGATTACAATTTGGAGGAGGCCCCTGGCTTTATACTACGTTGGGTGCCTCTTGGTGACTGGGCATGATCTTTGATCATGCCCTTTGCCTAATAACTACTTAACTAACTAATTTTTATATAACAACAAGAGGACCGATATTCTTGAGGGCTGGGAACCCAAGATGAGAATAGTCCTAGTAGGGCATACTCGGAGAACTCTCGAGTGGGTATGACCCTAAGAGAGACAATGGTGATGTGTGTCCATCAGTCATTGGTCTCGCCAACATTGTGTGCTTTGATCTAAGTGAGAGATAGAGTTGTTAGTCAAGGCCTAGCTAAATGAAAACAATGTTTGTTGAAATGATGCTATAACAGATGGATTGCAAATCCGATTCTTCTTATGAGAAATTCTTCAAATTGAGAATGACCAAGTACCATTCTGAATACCTCCCTAGTTAAGAGGGAGTGTTGAAGGAAAGTGTAACTAGTTTTGGTCCTCATAATGACTTGTAATTATGACTGATGTAAATGATGTAATAAAAGAGAATAAATTTATTTTGTATGTCTTGCTACATCGGTTTCATGAGCAAGAAGTGTCATAAGTCAAAAGACTTCTTCTTGATGTCTTTAGGATTTATTAATATGTCAAAGAATCAAGTCATGTATGAAGGAGCTCTTCATGAGCCTATGTAAAATGTATCCAAGCCCAAAAGCAATCCTCCAAGACCAAGATCAAGCCTCCAAAAGCAAGCACAGGAAGTCTGCAAGCAAATCGACAAAGATATCATCATGTCGAACTCAAAATTGAATTAAATATATATTTAAATGTCATGTCGGCTCAATTAATAGACATGTCGGTTCATGTGTTCAAGTCGGCTTATTTTGGCAGGACAAACCACTATAACTAGGTGGCTAGGATATCCGCAAATCATAAGACAGAAATCAAATTTTTCCTCTGAAATTTCGTATGGGTATATGGGCAGAGATCCGCATCAAAGGCGGACAAAACTCAGGTTTGACTGCAACCTCAGATGGGTATAAGGTGCAGAAAGAAACTCAGGCTAGTCTAACTCTATCACATGGTAATATGCATGATCACAAGGATCTAAAGTACGCACGACAGTAGGAAGTCATGAGTTTTGTGTTAGTTACATTCTCAACATACCTGTGAATCGAAGATTGCAGTCTCAGCACAAATAGAATGACAAGGATCTCGGTATAGAGAATACTATGTCCCAACATACTTGAAGGCATCATGAAGACCTCGATGCAAGAAGAAAATCACAGCCTTGGTATAATGAGAAGGGGCAGTAGCCATCACAGTCTCGACATAATAAGAAGTAGTGACTATTACATTCTCAGCATAATAAGAAGGAAGGATCATCAAAATGATAATGAAAGAATCTCATAGTGACACTCTTACATTCTAGATAGAGTCATGATCTCAACACAGATGCAATCATGGTTTCAATGGTGTTCCAATAAAGATATCAGTGATATAACAATGATGTAACAATGATCTCAGTACAGCTCTTATTCATGCCGAAGAAGAGCTCATTGCTATGTTCAAGACCTATGAAGAAATGAGAAGCAACATTTGTTGCCTAGAAGACCCCAGAGGTTTGTATTTGATTATATACTTGTGAAAATATGTTATTGATTAGCGTTGTGTTTGTACAGGTGAATCTCCCTAAGGAAAGCATGCAAGTTACCAATCAGTTTGAATGGGAGAGATTGGTTATTCTTCATCTACGGGATCAAGGGGTGTTGAGGCTTTGCAAGTGAAGCATTTCTTGGGGAGACATCTGGCTGACACTTTGTGTTGATGTCTAAGTCCCCAAAGTTGAAAAGGTGGCGTTGGTCATTGACATCTAACACGCACCTAGATTTTGGGTTGGTGGTTAGCAAGTAAGCCTGATGGTACCTAGAGGGGTTGAAAGCTTGAGTCCATCTTAGTCCCACCTTGATAGATTGCCTTGGTCAAGAATCTAGTTGATGGCATTGCAGTGCCTAAATTGTTGAGTGACTGGTTGGATAGATTGCCCTAGTTAAGAATCTAGTCCATGGCATTGCGGTGCCTAAATTGTTGAATGACTGGCTGGATAGATTGTCCTGGTCAAGAATCTAGACCATGGCATTGTGGTGCCTAAGAGTTCTTCATCATTCTTATTGTTTGAGATCTTCCACTGTATATGTACATTATGAATACCTCCCTAGTTAAGAGGGAGTGTCAGAAAAATTAACTATGTTCGGTCTTCAATAATTTACTTGAGTAATTATGTAATGTACTTGTCAAAAGAATAAAGAAAAGAATTATTATTATTATTGTGACTTATTAAAGCATGGGTTTCATGCTTCGGTCACCATGTTTTAGGTCAAAGTCCCCATTGAGGACTTCTAGGATATATTTTGGGTCTATAGAATTATTGTACATTTAAAGAGACCCTTCTTGGGCCTTTGAATCATGTAAATCGGTTAAGTATTGAGTCAAATATGAATTAGGTAACCTCCACACCATGTCGGCCTAAGAGAAGATCATGTCGGCCTAAAGACCCATTCTACCCCACATGAAGACTATTGAAAGGAAGAATTACTTTGACTGGGTTTTCCCCTCGAGGGGGATTTTGCCCTGGCATGTGCCTACATCTTGTGTTCATTGTTTTATGTGTTGCTGCTTTGTGTAATTGCTTGATGAACTAAAGAAAGAAGATATAAAGAATCGTAATAGCAAGTAACATCACAAGAAATTATGAAGATCAAGAAAATCTTTACTGCCTTTCTGATTTTCCAACATATACTAATGCAAACTGTGCAGGAAGTACAGTGGACAGGAAGAGCACTTCAAAGTGTTGCTTCGGCATGGGAACGAGAGTTGTCTCTAGGTACAGCAGGAAGCAGAAGTTTGTGGCACTAAGCTCTACAAAAGCAGAATATATAGTAGCTAGCATGGCGACATGCAAAGCCATTTCGCTTTGGAAGTTGTTAGTAGCTTTGTTTGGTCAGAACGGGGAGACGACCGTGATACACCACGACAATCAGAGTTGCATCATGTTGTTTGAGAATCCAGTGTTTCATGACAGGTCTAAGCATATAGACATCAAATATCATTTAATCACAGATTGTGTGCAGTGCAGGATAGTTCAGCTACAATATATACCTATAGATCAGCAGGTAGCAAACATCATGACAAAGGCCTTGGGGAAGGAGAGATTCATCTTGCTCAGATATAAGTTGGGTGTTATGCAGAACACCTTCCTCGCTAAGAGGGAGTGTTAGTTTGTGTAGCTCGGATAGGTTTTCTAGACTCAAGTGGTGTCAACGACGCTAGGAACACAAATGGATTAATTATCCCTAAGCCCAGTTTAATTTATAAAGTGAAAATGCCTTAATTAGATTTATTAACCAGTTTTAATTATTTTCTTAAGTCTAACTTAGGGAAATGGGTTAATTAATCAGCATTAACTGAGACAAGTCGATTTCTCTCTAGTGACTTCTAGATAAGTGACTTGATGAGGTCAAGATGATCTTAGCCATCGATTGTGATAAGATCTCAGTTGTTGATTGCTCAATGAGAGATTAAAAGAGGAAATTGATGGGGCTCTTAAAGATCACTATTCAAGTTGAAGTGATGCATAGTGATAGCATGGGAGACACCAACAACAAGGGTTTCAATAGGAGAAATTGAGAAGATATTTGCAAGAGAGATTTTTTCACAGTGATACCAATTTAATGTGAAACAGAAGGAGGCCAAATTATTATGCAAAAGAGAGGTTGAATTACCCAATGCGAGTTGTCAGTTTACCAATGCATATTGTCTGAGACACAATTTCGATTTCCCGCTGCCAGATCGATTTGTTGGGGGCAATGCAAGTGGGCTATTTGAGTTGTTAGAGGCAGAAGAACTCGTACGATGATTTCCCAGAGGCAATGCAAATTTCTAGAAGGGCCAGTGCGCATTTCCAGTAGGCAGTGTGAGTTCACAGAGGTAGTGTAAGTTGCCCAATAGAGGCCAATTTAATTTGTTGAGGAAGATCTTCAATTTTCCAATCAATTTCGTCAATTGAAGTGAAAAGAAATATGTCGTAGCTTTGCCAGAGTCAAGCATGAAGCATGCAATTTATGTACATTCTCAATTTGTTGAAGATATAATAATATAAACTCTCATCTGTAGAACTGGTTTTCCCCTCCTTGGGGATTTCCAGGGACAATTAGTCCAAAAATCTATCTATTTTATGTATGATGTTTTCTCAGTTCCAGTGGTTTATTATTTGGTGAAATTTGCAGTTGTGTTTTTATTCAATATTTGCAGTGAATTAATTTGCTGAGACAATTAACCTATTAAAAGATAGGAGAATAATTACCAAATTAGCTACAATAGAATTTTCACATCTGCATCTATATCCAGATCTGAAATGCAGATCCACAGATGCAACATCTAGACCCCGTGGATCTAGTATCATAGCTTTCATGGAAGGCATGAGTCGTGTGACAATTGACTATGCCAAAATCAGAGCTCTCATTAGGGGTCTCAAATTGGCATAAAGAGAGGAACTTCTAGACTATTGGTTTAGGATGATTGGAGAAAACCATAAAGTCCATACAATGGGATTGAAGCTCTTGCTCAAAGGTCAAGTTGCAAGTAGATTCTCTTGAGAGTTTAGATTTGCCCGTATATATTTAGAGAAGAAAATAGATGCAAATGCAAACACCAAAGTGGTTGTATATTTGCAACCAAAGGGAATAATTTAGCATAGCAATTCATTATGTTGCAATTATTTTGTGTTGGGTCTAGTACTACAGGTTTTCTTAAAGGACTGTAATTGCATGCTTCTCTTGCACCAGTGTCTTGGATACAGAACAAGTCACATCCAAGGCATGTTAGTGTTAGTCTAGACTGGTATAAGAGCAGATCACATACTCATCTGAGAATGGTTTAGTTGGGTTATAAGCCCAATTTTGATTACCTTGTAGTTGTAATCCTATCAAATAATTCAAGTTCAAATTTTCAGAAAAGAAAGGTATTGAGACAATGATCTTACCATGTTTCCACAACCTAAATCAAAAAATCATAAATACACACTCCGCGTGCATGAAACCAAGACATTGGGAGAAATACAATTAGCTAAGTTGAACCTTGGGTAAGCGTTATGGTAGAGATACACAAGTAAGTAGCAATGCTACACCTAACTCTTACAAATTAATCACTACTCCATTCATGGCTTGAACAATATTATTAAAATTGTTGTCATGTCCCTTCTCAAATACATTTTTAACAAGGTGTTGCTTCACAATTTTGCACAATTTTGGCTAAGGAAAAAAACCTAGCATTTTAGACTTAGGGACTTAGAAGGAAATTCAACTTTATTTGGCTGCTAGTGGAATGTGGGGGCCACCCACATGTGAATTCGAACTGGGCCATTCAAATGGCTTCGAGGGAATTCGAATAGTTGGATGGAGGGAACCACATGAGGCAAGGAAGGCCCAAGGAGTTAAAAGGAGGAGGAAGCTCTCATTTGGATTCATTCTTACACCTTGCAAATCGAAATTACTTGATTGTTCGCTCTGTTGTTTAGCTGAGTCAACTGGCTATTTAGCCACGAATCCCTCAAGCGGGAGATTCAACCTTTCCTTCGGGGGACCTTCCGTGCTCGCCCTAGGGAGGCAGTTCCACAAGCATTTCAGGAGATCCGGGAATGTGTTACAGCACTACCATTTAGCCACATACAAGGAGTGTGTATTTCTAGGCTACCTGGAGAATACGCATGAGGAGTTAGAGCTACCATTGATCAACCATTTGCCGGGGGAGTCAGAGGTTTGGGAGAACAGCAGTAGGCCAGCATTTCTTGAGAGTTTTGCAGCCAACATCCCAATAGTTCAAATTACTGGGCTTGGGGACAACGCAGAGGGCCAGTCCAGCATTTTCGTGGGGATTAGGAGCAGGTGCTACAGGCCGGAAGCCCATTCGGGAAGTCAGGGGATTTGTAGTAGGGGTTAGCCCAGCACTTTGGGACATTTTTCGGGAGGATTTACAAGCATATTCCAGCAAGCTGAGTTTTGCAGTTGCAGCTTAAGTTGGGCTCCTTGGGGGGTTGAATTTCAAAAGTCTAAACTAGCTAAATTCCTTCGTGGTTTTTTCTGGGTTTAGGCCAAGGAGTCTAGGGCTCAAATCTTATAATTTTCTGAGCACAGGAAGTGGACTTTCTAGTCATTCAAACTTAGCAGAAAGACAGTTTTTTTCGGCAAAGCAGTGCAAATTGGTGCAACAGTTGGAGCAATCATCGGTTCAACCATTTCCCACCTGGGTTTGGTCATGCTTTTCCATTGAGACAAGCCCAAGTGCACCATTCTATTATCCATTGTTTTTTGCCCTCAAAGAAGTAATAAAATGGCTCAACAGTCCCTTATTTCCAGCATTTCCTCGTTTTTATATTTTGTTGAACGGATTATTTGCTTTATATCATTTGTATTCCTATTTAGGAACATTACAGTAGTATCAGAGCCTAGTTCTTGGCTCAGATGTGGGGATTTTCTCCTATGAGAGAAGGGGACCAGCAAAACATCACATACCAAAGGCAGAGGTACCAGAGCAAAGAAAGAGAGCTGGAGATTACTCTAGACACGGAGGACAGAGGGAAAGCAATGGTAGAAGAGGAGGACATGGTGGAACCCAAGAGCAAGGAAAAGATGGCTTTCGATAGCCTCCTAAGAGCCCTGAACGACTTAGTCAAGGGCCAGAAAGATATGCTGGAAGAGATAAAGCTGCAAAACAAAGAGAGGACCACTCCTAGAGGGTTTCTATTTGGGGCAACTTCTAGAGCCTCTCAGCCATTTGATCACCCCTCACCAGCAGCGCAACCCCATCAGCTAGTGGGCCAACTCGTGCCACCTTGCCTTCTTTCGTACCAGTGGCACAAATTGAACCAGCAAGGGGTGAAGACCCCATTCAAATGGGAGACTATTTCAGAGAGTGGCAATCTACGGATGCAAACTTCAGGGAATCACTCTCTTTCCGAGATTTCTGCAAGCTCAAGCAGAGTGAGAAGAACAAGGGTTATGGAGGACAAGGAACCCAGAACTATGCGCTGCAAAGGACCATAGGGAGGATGTACTTCCCCACTTTCGATGGCACTGCCAACTGCACAACTAGAGCTCTAGTTGAGAAGATGGACATTTACTTCCAACTCAACCAAATGACAGAACAGGAAGCCATCAAGATGGCCACGCTGCACATGGAGGGCGACGCCCATGACTAGTGGTTTCATGGCTTGGCCACCCTAGGGCATGCCAATGTGGCTTATTATGAGGATTTCACCAGGAGGGTGGTGGAGTGTTTTGACCAGAGAGATCCAGAGGCCCATTTCAAAGAGTTGACACAACTACGCCAAGCAGGCAACCCAGAGCAGTACATCTTAGAGTTTCTACGAGTATCCGTGATGGTTCTGGATCTATCAAAGGCTAGGAGGGTATACACCTCCATTAAGGGCTTAGTTGAGCCCTTGTATGAACTGGTGAAGTCACGCAGACCCTCCACGCTGCAGGAGGCAGTTTTGTGCACCAGAGATCTACAGGGGGCCATCCCCAAGACTAGAGCGCCTTTCCCTACACGGATCCCTCTTCCACAGAAGAGGCACGAAACTAGACCTCCACCTCAGAGGACCACACAGGGGCGGGAGCCCCCAAGACTAGAGCGCCTTTCCCTACACGGACCCCTCTTCCACAGAAGAGGCACGAAACTAGACCTCCACCTCAGAGGACCACACAGCGGCGGGAGCAACTGGATGATGAGACACGAAAGGACCTCAGGAGGAGGGAGTTGTGCTTCACATGCAGGGAGCCCTGGGCAACAGGCCATCAGTGCACTGCCAGCAGAGCACACTATATTGAGGTTTTTTCAGACAGTGACCAGGAGGACGAGGTAGAGCAGGAGTGTGGTGTGGGAGATGGTGAGAGTCTAGCAGATAGAGAGCCACCACCACCACCTCCACAGGGAGGGGCATCCCTTGCCCCATCCGGGGGAGTCCTTGCGTCCTTATGTGGGGTTGCCAAACTTTTGACATTGAGGATCAGAGGCACCGTGCAAGGGCAGCGGGTGTTAGTCCTAGTTGAGAGTGGGGCTACCCACAAATTCATAGATGCCCAATTGGTTCAGAGGAGGGACCTCACCACGGCTGAGTTTGAGGGCTTTTCAGTCCTAGTACCAAGTGACCGCACCATACAATGCAATCAATATGTGCCTACCTTGACAGTAGTTATGGGGAAATACTCGATGACGGACCATTTCTTTGAGTTCGATGTGCCAGACACCAACATGGAGATGGGTGTCCAGTGGTTGTACTCCCTTGGGTGAGTCATGACAGATTGGAGGAAGCCAAAGATGGAGTTCATTGGGTCTGATGGCAAACTGGTAGTTCTGAGAGGCATGCAGTCCTATCCACCTCAGACAGTCTCGGCCCATAGGATGGAGGCAGATCTGCGACATGGGGACATTACATGGGCAATAGAGCTGAGAATTTTAGAGGTTGGGGGACAAGCCCAGCCATCAGCACCAAATATACAAGCTTTAGTGGACAGATTCGCAGTTGTGTTTGGGGACATTCCACCTGGGTAGCCAACAGACAGGGGATTCAAGCACACTATTGAGTTGGAGTGGGGTGTGCAGGCAGTGATCACCACCCCTTATAGGCATCCCAAGGCCTATAAGGATGAAATAAAGAAGGCCATTCAAGAGTTGTTAGCATTGGGCCATATCAGGCCAAGTTCCAATCCCTTCGCTTCTTCAGTAGTACTGGTGAAGAAGAAGGATGGAACCCTTCACATGTGCATTGACTATCGAGCCCTCAACCAGAAGACATTGAAGAATTGATACCCCATTCCTCGCATAGATGAGCTGATGAATGAGCTCAGAGGAGCCAAGTACTTCTCTAAGATCGATCTGCATTCGAGGTACCACCAAATCAAGGTGAGGGATCAGGATATCCCTAAGATAGCTTTTTGGTGCCACTATGGGCTCTTCGATTTCCTAGTCATGTCATTTGGGTTGACCAACACTCCGGCCACTTTCCAGTCATGCATGAACCATGTCTTCCGGGGACAGTTGAGGAGGTTTGTGATAGTTTTATTCGATGACATTCTGATTTACAGTCAGACATGGGAGGAGCATCTCCAGCACTTGGAGGAAGTACTACGCATCCTGGAGGAGCGGCAGTTTTATGCCAAACTATCCAAGTGCGAGTTTGGCTTGACAGAGATGCTCTACCTAGGGCATATCATCGGTGCTGATTGGGTGAAGGTCCATGAGGAGAAGATACGCGCCATCCGGGACTGGCCGGTACCAGTAGATGTGACTGTGCTGAGGGGTTTCTTCGGCATTTGAACCTACTACAGGAAGTTTGTCAAGAGGTTCTCACAGCTGACAGCACCCTTGACCAATTTGACGAAGAGAGGGGCTTTCTCATGGACTAATGGAGCACAGGTTGCCTTTGATCGCCTCAAGTAGATGATGAGCAGTTGCCCAGTCTTGGCACTTCCAGATTTTTTCCAGCCTTTCACCGTGGAGTGTGATGCATCTGGGGTGGGAGTTGGAGTAGTTTTGTCACAGGATGGGCATCCCATTACTTTCGAGAGTCAAAAGCTCCTACCACATGAGCTATGACAAAGAGATGTTGGGCATCATGGATGCATTGGCCAAATTTCGGCAGTACTTGGTGAGCAATAGGTTTCGGGTGAAGACTGTCTTCGTCACTTCATGGGGCAGCAAGGCCTCAATGACAGGCACAGAGATGGGTCAGCAAGGTGCAGGCCTATGACTTCGACATAGAGTATGTGCATGGAAAGCACAATGTGGTGGTCGATGCTCTATCTCGGAGACCTATTGGTTTATCCCTCACGAGCATCTGCCATGATTGGAAGGCTTAGCTAGTGGTGGAGTACTCCAAGGACAAGAGGGCATGCGAGGTCTTGGAGGGTACCCATGTGTTGATTTGGGGTAGCATTAGATGTGCTATAGCCACGAAAATTGGTGGAGAGGCTAAAGCACATGAGATCTCCAATACCCAGAAAGGGCTTGGGCAGATTCTAAACAGTTTGGGAGATATTAAAATAATTAATATTTTTAATGGAGTCCCTAAGTCTAAACTTAGAGAAAATAAAATATTAATGTGTATTAATATAA
>APFE030230338.1:15529-56393 GCA_000404065.3 Pinus taeda
AAAATAATTAATATTTTTAATGGAGTCCCTAAGTCTAAACTTAGAGAAAATAAAATATTAATGTGTATTAATATAAAACTGTGTTAGAATGGTCCAAAAGTCATGGATCAAGCCAGATCTAATCTTAGCCGTTGATTAGGGACTTAAACTCTGTCGTTGATTTGTCAACGAGAAAAGTATAAGAAGAGGTTTGAGGGTCACTTGGAGAACACACTAAGGGAGACCAATCAGTTCAACTTCTGGAGCGGGGTTAGCTAGAAATTGAACCAGTGGTCTGGAGAGCAGTCAAGAGGCAACAAGTACGGAACAAAGAGACGGGAGATCAACACAGAGGCAGAAAAGGCAGACACAGGGCCAGAGGAAGCCACGAAGAGGCAGCAGAGACTGCGCAGAGCCAGCAGGGCCTACGTCATCCACGCAGAGGTTGCGGAGTGATGCAGAAGGCCAGAGAAGCTGCGCAAAGTCTCAACAGGCTAACGCAGAGGGTTTCAGGTCACGCAGAAGTCAGTAGGGCTAACGCTGGGGTTTAGAAGAAGTGCTGGAAAATTTGTCTATCTATGGGTAAGCCAATTTGGCATCCTGTTGTACTAGAAAATTGTTGAATAATAAAATCCTCCCTTGTTGCACCGGTTTTTCCACATTGGGTTTTTCCGGGGACATTAGTCCAAAATAACTATGTCAATGTGTTGATTCTTGTGCATATGTTTGTTTCTGTATTAAGGTGTGATATCTGCAGTAGTATTTATTTTAATGTTTATTGAAGTAATTTCATGAATAACTTATGGTGAAATAAGTAGGAAAAGTAAATCATTTGATGTAGTGATAGAATTTTCACATGGTATCAGAGCAAGTAATTAGAGACAGAAAGGGAAAATCAGTTATGGGTTGAGACCACGATGCACAGGTATCCACCTCAGGGGACTCACGCAAATTTCCAGAAGATTGCACAAGAGAAAGAGATTTTGATTTCTCTATGTTGGCTTCAAAGCTGGAAGAAGTGGTGTGCATAACTAGTGCTGCATCATCAGAAGTATGGTATATAGACAGCGGAGCCTCGTGGCATATGACAGGAATCAGGGAGTGTTTCTCAGAATATCGAGAAGAGAAGATAAAATTTCATATCACAATGGGGAACAAGGCAAAGTGTACTCCAGTAGGAAAGGGTACCATAGATTTTCAAACAGAATCGGGACAGCAGTTCCATGCCACAAATGTGCTGCAGGTACCAGGATTGGGGATGAACTTAATTTTTGTGTCACAACTACAAGGCGAGGGCTATGACGTCTACTTCATCAAGGAAAAGGTATACGTCAAACACCTGAGCTGGAAAAAGAAAGTGCAGATCGGGATCAAAAGTAATCGGTTGTATAGATTACAACTAGAATCACCAATGGCACTAATAGGCAGTCATGGGGACAAGGACTTGAACTAACTATGGCACAGAAGGATGAGTCACTTACACCATGGAGCTCTGAGAATTCTTAGGAGCACTGTAACAAGAGTTCAGGATCTGAGTACGGAACGAGATGATGTATGCAGGGGATGCGCACTAGGAAAGTATGCCAAGGTGGCATTTCCTAGGAGAAAACACAGGGTCAAGAGTGTACTAGGATTGATACACTCAAATATCTGTGGACCTATGTCCGTCAAAGCTCTCAGCGATGCCAAGTATTTCCTTACCTTCATTGATGACCACTCGAGGAAAACTTGGATTTATTTTTTGAAAACCAAGGATGAGGTTTTCGGTCGATTCAAGGAGTTCAAGGCTCTGGTGGAGAATCTAACTAGGAAGAAAATAAAGTCTTGTGCTCAGATAATGGTGGAGAGTATGTCGATAAGGACTTCACTGATTATTGCGCTAAGGAGGGCATCAGAAGAGAGTGGACAGCTCCCTACAATCCAGAGCAGAATGGGGTGGCAGAAAGGAAAAACAAGACTATTGTAGAAGCAGCTAGGGCCATGCTGTATGATCACTGGATCAGGATATGCCAAAATTCTTATGGGCGAAAGCATGCAACAAAGTTGTCTACGTTCAGAACATGACTCCTCATTGGGCATTGGGCAAGATTACTCCATAGATAGTCTTCACTGGGAAGACGCTTGAAGTAAGTCATTTCAGGGTATTTGGGAGTTTATCATATTTCTGCATACCCGAAGAAAAGAGGAAGAAGCTGGATCAGACTGCAAAAAAGGGATATCTGGTGGGATATAGCGAGAACGCTAAGGCATACAGAATCTATCTTCCAGGGAGCAGGAAGGTAGTAGTACGATGAGATGTAAAGTTCATGGAGGACAGAGCTTTTAGAAGATCTCACGAAATGCCTTCCAAGGAGCAGTCGAAAAAGGATTCGTTGGTCATGCCTCTTCAACCAACAAAAGTGAAGAATTCTTCCTCAGGTCAGGAAGATTCTTAGGATGAGGAGGAGGAGCGAACAGAAGCACCTGCTAGCAGAGGAAGAACTAGCAGGGAACTTCATCAGATTCTGTGTGATGCAGAGAACTTCATTGGTGAGCCAAGCAACAGTAAGAGGGAGCAAAAACAGCCAGACAGATATCAGGCATTAGTAGCTCAGGATGGAGAGCCTACCAGTTTCAAGGAGGCAGCTCAACATCAGGTCTGGCTAGATGCGATGGTAGAAGAGTATAACTCCATAATGGTGAACGATGTCTGGGAGGTGATGTCAAGGTCTCAAGACAGATCTGTGGTAGGTTCAAAATGGATCTACAAGATCAAATATGTTGCGGATGGCAGTGTTGAGAAATACAAGGCCAGGTTTGTGGCTAAGGGGTATGCTCAAAAGGAAGGGATTGACTATGAGGAAACCTTCACCCAATAGCCAAGTATACATCTATTAGGACAGTGATATCTCTTGCAACTCAGATGGAATGAGAGATCCATCAGATGGATGTCAAGATGGCATTTCTGAATGGGGTAATAGTAGAAGAGGTATACATTGAACAACCAAAGGGCTTTGAAACTCATGAGAAGAAGTCTCATGTATGCAAACTGAAGAAAGCCTAGTATGGGCTGAAGCGCGCACCGAGAGCATGGTATGGTCGAATAAATGGCTACTTGCAGAAGATGGGGTTTGTCAAGAGTGATGCAGACCCGAATCTCTACTATCTGGTCGTAGAGAACGAGCCGCTTATCTTAGTATTATATGTGGATGATCTCTTTCTGGCAGGATCATCCAGACTCATTGAGGACTGCAAGAAGAATCTAGCCACAAAGTTCAATATGAAGGATCTAGGACGAATGCACTACTTCCTATGGTTGGAAGTTTGGTAGCAGAAAGGAGAAATCTTCCTTGGGCAAGGGAGGTATGCTACAGAAATCTTGAAAAGGTTCGAGATGGGAGACTCTACACCTATGGCTACGCCAATGATCACCAACTGAAAGAAGATTGATGCATCAGAAGACAAGGATGTCGATCCCACCCTATACCGGCAGCTCATAGGGTCCCTAATGTATCTAGTCAATACCAGGCCAGATATTTGCTATGCTGTCAACACCCTCAATCAATTCATGGTGGAACCAAAGAGGGCACACTAGGCAACAACCAAACACGTTCTCAGGTATTTACAGGGAACAGTTGATTATGGGCTCTTATACACCAAGGGGAAGGATATCAAGTTGAGTGGATTTACTGATGCAGATTGGGCAGGAAGTTCGGTGGATAGGAAAAGTACATCTGGGTACTGTTTCAACATTGGATCAGGAATGACCTCCTGGTGCAGTAGGAAACAAAACTCTGTGGCTCTGAGCTCATCTAAGGCAGAATATATGGCAGCAAGCACAACTTCGTGTGAGGCCATATGGCTTAGAAAACTGCTGGTGAACCTATTCAAAAGAAATATGGAGGCGACCAGGATCATGTGTGATAATTAGAGTTGCATCAAACTCTCTGAGAATCCAATGTTTCATGATAGGTCGAAGCATATTGATATCCGGTGTCACTTTGTCAAAGACTGTGTCCAACGAGGAGTTGTACAATGTACAGTTGAGCTACACTCCTACAGGAGAACAGGTGGCAAACATCCTCACCAAGGCCCTTGGAAAGTCAAAATTTGACTACTTCAGGGAAAAGATGGGGACGGTAAAGAACACCTTTCAGAAGTAGAAATGAGTGTGTTAGCAGCACGAATGAAGAGGGAGTTGCAGTGCAGATGCAATGTTGGGAGAAAGGACCAGCGGTAGCACATGTGCAGAGGGAGTTGCAGTGCGGATGCAGTGTTGGGAGAAAGGACCAGCAGCAGCACAGATGCAGAGGGGGTTGTCATACAGATGCAGCAATGGCAGTAGCAGAGCCATGGGCAGCACTAACAGTACAGGATGCAGCAGTGCAGAGGATGTTGGGCAGGGAGGCTTAGCATCAACACAGGGACTGATGCCAGATGATCAGGGTAATACTCAGTGAGAAGTATTACTAGAGCACAGTCCTTGGTAAGAGGGAGTGTTAATTTGGGGTAGCATCGAATGTGCGCTAGCCACGAAAATTGGTGGAGAGGCTAAAGCACATGAGATCTCCAATACCCAGAACGGGTTTGGGCAGATTCTAAATAGTTTGGGAGATATTAGAATAACTAATATTTTTAATGGAGTCCCTAAGTCTAAACTTAGGGAAAATAAAATATTAATGTGTATTAATATAAAACTACATTAGAATGGTCCAAAAGTCATGGATCAAGCCAGATCTAATCTTAACCGTCGATTAGGGACTTAATCTCAGCGGATGATTTGTCAACGAGAAAAGTATAAGAGGAGGCTTGAGGGTCACTTGGAGAACACACTGAGGGAGATCAGTCAGTTCAATTTCTGGAGCGGGGTTAGCTGAGAAATTGAACCAATGGTCTAGAGAACAATCAGGAGGCAACAAGTACGGAACAAAGAGATGGGAGATCAGCACAAAGGCAGAAAAGCCAGACACAGGGCCAAAGGAAGCCACATAGAGGCAGCAGAGACTGTGCAGAGCCAGCAGGGCCAGCGTCATCCACGCAGAGGCTACAGGAATGACGCAAAAGGCCAAAGAGGTTGTGCAGAGTCTCAACAGGCTGACGCAGAGGGTTTCAGGTCATGCAAAAGTTAGTAGGGTTGACGTTGGGGTTCAGAAGAAGTGCTGGAAAATTTGTCTATCTGTGGGTAAGCCAGTTTGGCATCCTATTGTACTAAAAAATTGCTGAATAATAAAATCCTCCCTTGCTGCACCGGTTTTCCCACATTGGGTTTTTCCGGGGACAATAGTCCAAAATAACTGTGTCAATATGTTGATTCTTGTGCATATGTTTTTATTTTGTATTACGGTGTGATATCTACAACAGTATTTATTTTAATGTTTATTTAAGTAATTTCATGAATAACTTATGGTGAAATAAGTATGAAAAGTAAATCAGTTGCTGCAGTGATAGAATTTTCACACCATGTAGATGAGTGTTACTCAGTGATGGATGAGATCATCTATTATGAGGGGCGCATTTTCTTGGTACCCAACTCACAGCTGAGAGAGAGGGTGCTCCAAGCAGCACATGACTCGCCATTATCTGAGCACCAAGGGTTCCAGAAGACATATATGGCAGTCAGAGAGAGATTCACATGGAAGGGCCTCAAGGGGGACATGTTGAAGAACGTACAGGAGTGTGAGGCATGTCAGTGGAACAAGGGGGAGCTGATTCACCCTGCAAAATTGCTACAGCCACTTCCCATCCCCGACAGGAAATGGGAAAGTATATCTCTGGATTTCATCACAGGACTCCCCACAGTGCAGGGAAAGGACTGCATCTATGTAGTGGTTGAGAGGTTGACCAAATATGCCCACATTTTCGCCATCCCCCCCAAATACACGGCTGCACAAGTTGCAAAATTGTTCTTTCGGGAGATTTTCCAGTTGCACGGGCTCCCTAAGAACATTGTGAGTGACAGGGGCAACAAGTTCATGGGAGGTTTTTGGCAGGAACTATTCAGATTGGTCGGGACTTAGCTCACTCCTAGCACCAGCTACCACCCTCAGACAGATGGCCAAACCAAGAGGGTTAATCAATGGCTGGAGGGGTACCTGAGGAACTACATGACCAATCAGCAGAGGGCTTGGATTTGGTGGTTGCATTTGGGTGAGTACTGCTACAACACCACCCACCACATGTCCATTGGTATGACTCCTTTCCATGCTTTATATGGATATGATGCATTATATTTTGCTGACATTGTTTTTAGAGACAGTCAGGCCCCAAAGGCCAAAGATTGGGTCCAAGAGAGCCAAGACATCCTCAAGGCTCTCAAGGATAAGTTGGTGACAACCCAAAACCAGCAGAAGGTGTAAGTAGACCGGCACAGGACAGAGAGGCATTTCGAGGAGGGGGACTTGGTGTACCTCTGGCTACAACCTTACAAATAGTCCACATTGAAACAGAAGGAGGCCAAGAAGCTAGAGCCCCGCTTCTATGGGCCATACTGGGTGATTAGACGAGTTGGGGAGGTGTCCTATGAGATAGAGTTGCCTCCAAAGAGTAGGATCCACAATGTATTTCATGTCTCTAGCCTTAAAAAGGTGCTAGGACAACAAGTGACAGCAACAGCAGATTTACCCCCACTGGATGATGAGGACCACTTGGTTTGGAACCTAAGACCATCTTGGAGAGCAAGGAAAGGAAACTGAGAAGCAAGACCATCAGGGAGTTCTTGATGCGCTGGAAGAACTTGTGAGATGAGGATGCCACCTGGGAGGGTGAGCATATTTTGGAGCACCCAACTTTGAGGTTGCTTAAGTGCAAGCAACATTTGGGAGGGGAGGACTATCATGTCCCTTCTCAAATACATTTGTAACAAGGTGTTCCTGCACAATTTTGCACAATTTTGGCTAAGGAAAAGAACCCATCATTTTCAACTTAGGGACTTAGGAGGAAATTTGACTTTATTTGGTTGCTAGTGGAATGTGGGGGCCACCCACATGTGAATTTGAACTAGGCCATTCGAATCGCTGGATGGAGGGGCCCACATGAGGCAAGGAAGACCCAAGGAGTTAAAAGGAGGAGGAAGCTCTCATTTGGATTCATTCTTACACCTTGCAAATCAAAATTACTTGACTGTTCACTCTGCTGTTTCGCTGAGTCAACGGATTGTTGAGCCACGAATCTCTCAGGCGAGAGATTCAACCTTTCCTTCGGGGGATCTTCCATGCCCTCCCTAGGGAGGCAGTTCCACAAGCATTTCAGGAGATCCGAAAGTGTGTTACAACACTACCATTCAGCCACATACAAGGAGTGCGTATTTCTGGGCTACCTGGAGAATACGCAGGACGTGTTGGAGCTACCATTGATCAGCCATTTGCCGAGAGAGTTAGAGGTTTGGGAGAGCAGCAATAGGCCAACATTTCTTGAGATTTTCGCAGCTAGCATCCCAACAGTTCGAATTACTGGTCTTGGGGAGAGCGCAGAGGGCCAATCCAGCATTTTCGTGGGGCTTGGGAGCAGGTGCTACAAGCCGGAAGCCCATCCAGGAAGTCAGGGGATTTGTAGTAGGGTTTAGCCCAACACTTTGGGACATTTTCCAAGAGGATTTACAGGCAGATTCTAGCTGGCCGAGTTTTGCAGTTGCAGCTGAAGTTGGGCTCCCTGGGGGTTTGATTTCAGAAGTTTAAACCAATGTTGCATTAATCGTTATCGAGATTAAATCGACGCGGGGAAAAAATCGGAAAAAATCGTAAAAATCGGTAAAAATCGGGAAAAAATCGTAACATACAAAAGTATTCATTTTTTTCAATTTTTTTAATATCTAAAGCATCTACAACATAAAATAAATACAGTGACCCATAAATATGATAAAATAACTATTATATAAGATGTTTAATATCATTTCTAGTGCCACATCACACATAACAGTGAATCATGTCCTGAATAGTAAGTCCTGACTCATGACTCCCAACTCAGCCTCAAAATATCAACAAAAAATATAATAATGTATCTCATATCACGAGTCATAATGCCATATACAATGAAATGAACCAAATAACTAAAATCTAATACTACTGATTTCCTTTGCCCCTCTAGATGTAGATGTCGGTGGAGTTGGCAGTGGACTCTGCTATGCTCTAGAAGCTGAAGAACTAGGAGCTACAGGAGGTAGACCACGTCCTCTACTGGTGACAGGGGTAGCTTGAGTAGGTTGTGTCACCTCCTCCTCATAAAAATAAAAATAAAAATATTAATTATCCATTGTATTTTTCCCTCAAAGAAATAATAAAATGACTCAGCAATCCCTTATTTCCAGCATTTCCATGGGTGTTTAATGTATATTTTGTTTTTATATTTTGCTGAACAGATTATTTTCTTTATATCGCTTGTAATCCTATTTAGGAACATTACAATTGCCCTCTATTTCCAAGCACCCCATCTTATTAAACCACCTTGAAATAACAGATTCAATCAAGATGTAGTAACTGACAAACCATAACTCTCCAAATAACCAAATGTAAACATTGCAAAGAATCATTGGGCTTTTCCCAGGGATCATAGTCTTCAGCAGCTTTCCACAAAAGCAACATGAAGAGATTTAGAAACCTTCAAACCATTCCCAAGGATAACTCAGTTCTTCTTAGTTGGAACAAATAAACTACCACCAATCGTGAGAGAACTATCATGAAAGTTCCCCTTGGCCCTCATTTCTTTTAAGAAAAAAGGATATTAATAACAAAAACATGAAAGAATTAAAGATAACATGTTACATATCTACTATTTGAGAATTGTTACTCCTGTAAGCATGAATAAAATGTAATTCAATACGTTCTATTAAGTATGAACCAATATGGGTTCAATAGATAAAGATATTTTCTTTTGTTAATTTTCTCCTTTTTTGACATGAATAAAATAGATAAACAGAGAGAGAGAAATATAGGAAAATATTAGAATCCATAGGTTTAAATCAACAAGGGCATACCTGTGGTCTCTGAAAGTGATACAAAGGAAGGGGGTAACCGATAACAAAGCCCACCAAAGAGAATCGTGTAACCTACAAAATCCAACAAACCCTTTATTGTAATGAATAATAAAAGAAATCTTAGTCAAATGTAAAACTTGAAAATTCATAAGAAAAATTATTAAACAATGGTGAGCAATTTTATATCTTCAACCTTCAATAGAAATTCAATTATGTTTCTGAATGCATGATTAAACAATCACATTTCATGAAATAACCCTACTTAGCATGGACATAATGAAACATGCAATATAAACTAGAAACAGAAAACACTTACATATTAATTGAGAATTGAGAAAAGTTCATACTCTCTTTATCTCCCTCTCTGTGGATGTGTGTGTGTCTGCACGTAGAAATTGCAAGAATCAGGTAATTAATGTAATTTCTGAATTTACAGTTCAACCTTGAGGTTTCCTGGATCTGTGGCCGGTGACTTTCAGCCTTAGGGGTGATCTAAAATATTAATTTACAATAGCAATATATAGCAATATTTCACTTGTCTTCAACCTAATTTCACAAGGCAGCACAAGAAAATAATAGCATTCAAGTGCATTTCAATACCACAAAGCTACAACCCTTGGGGCACAGTCATCAAGCATATAACAGATCTGAAATGTCTTATCACAGAAGACTATAACAACAGTAATGCTGCCCTCTTATCTTCTAGATGCATGATAAATCATATAAACAATTTAGCCATATGTTATGTCAAATTTGGATGAACAAAAAGTGCTGGAATCTATGTTGCAGGAAACGTGGGGCAGGGGTACGTTTCCGTACGGAAACTGGTACGAAATGGTGAAACGCGTTTGGTACGGCCGTGAAATGCGTTTCCCGCCGTATTGCTATGTTTCACGAAACTGAAACGTGGCCAATACGGCCGGAAACGTATTTCATGGCCGTACGACCCACGTTTCAACATTTACTTGTGTTTTTTTTTTATTTTTTTTATAATTTATTTTTAGGGTATGCTAGTGACTTCTAGTTGCTTCTAGATGCGTGTCCAAAGTTATAAAAGTGAATTTTTTCCCTAGTGTTGATATGCAGTTCATCAAGAAGTTTAAATTCTTAAAGTAAAAGTGATATTCTCCTTTATTTTTCATTTTCATCCTTTTACTTAAATTTTTAACATTACTATGAAATGACTCAGGATGTTTGAGAGTGGTTTCGCCCTCATTGGATTTCATATGGAGAAAGTAGAATTTTAGATCTCACTTCAAAATCAGCGACTTATTGTTTTCAGGATTTCAGGATGGGCATTTGCAATGTTCCATTGGATTTATCATGTAGCTGAGGGTATGGAACTGTAAGTTTATCAAGAGAAACACAAGCCCTATGCAGGGATCCCAATAATCAAGAGCATGTAGGGGTACAGGTATGAACTTGTATTATCAAGAGCTAAGTGTCGACTATGTGGAGAGACTCAATAAACAGTGGATCCCTTAAAGAATTGGATTGGATGCAGAAAATCTGATTTGGATCTCTCTTCAGCCTATAGTCTTTTATGTCTTGCAGCCTCATATATTAATATAAATAAAGGCTATTTGAGATTGATATATAATAAAGGTTGCTTTTGGATATCGATATTATTTTCTATTATGTGACATCATGGGTAAATGTGATTGTAATTTAATCTTAATTTTAAAATGTATAATTATAATGTATCATTTTGCTTTATGATTGCGCGCACACACACACACACACACACACACACACACACATATATATATATATATATATATATATTCGCGTTTCCCCATTTCCAAAATTTGGGGAGGTCGCGTTTCGTATCGCGTCCCGTTTCGGAAACTCGTACCTGTTTCCCCGTTTCGTGCAACCTAGGCTGGAATCTATTTTGATTAAAAACAATTGCGTTGAAATCAAATCTGCAAGTACACAAAATTTGTGACAGCTGGAAACTTATATATATATAAAAGATGAAGTACAAGGACATACCACAAATTTCTCAAAAATTCAGCACGAGTCAACCCTCTTGAAACCCTATCCGAGGAAACCATAGAAATCCCTAGCCACCAACTATGCCTAGTCGGAAGCCACTACCAACCTGAGCTGGTCACTCAACCAAAGCTCCTCACATGCTAGCATCAACACCAGCAAGTCCTCCTTCACACACACACACACCAAGTTTGCATCACACAAGCTCTCCACACTAGCACTCTTGTTTTCCTAGTTGCAAACCCTAGACTATTGCATCACACAAGTACATGGCAAGATAACTCTTGTGCTAACCTCCAAATCAACATATCCATCCTAGGGTTTAAATCCTCGAACTTTAAGTCTTCAAATCCTGCATCAGCACAACAACCAAGACCTCCATTAAACATCAAGAATCCAATAAGTAACTCTTCTTCCAAGCAAGGCATCCTGTTAGACTCCGTCTCACGTCAGAGATTGATTCTTCTTCAAAACCCTGTTTTGAAGAAGAAATCATTTAATGTATTGTTTTAAATTATGTAATTTGTGCTCCAGCTCTTCAAAAGGCAGCAGCGACTTCAAAGCTCCTATCTGCACAAGCACAATTCAGAATATCATTAGCAATCAGAGGCAAAAAGCTATGTGGAGAAAATACCAATTACAGCAGTATCAATTGCACAAGTTCATGGTGGTATTTTGAAAGATGGTACACAGATGGTTATAAAGATGCAACACTTGCAAATAGAGACAATGATGCGTTATGGTCTTCGTAATCTTGCTTGGATAGTTTATGGAGACAATAAAAAGGAACCTTGAAAAGAATAATTCAGACATATTGTAAGCCCCTGCCTACAAAATAAGCAGTGTGACCCTCCTTCATCAGGTACAGATGATAGTCTTTGCAAAGCCTGTGGTATTGATGAGTGCGCTGATTGTCTTCTAATATGTGATGCCTGTGATGGAGCATATCATACATATTGCCTTTCACCTCCAATTGAAGAAATTTCGAGTGGAAAGCTGGTATTGTGCTCCTTGTTTTGCAACTGGAAAGGAATCGCCAGAGATTGACTCATCCCATCGAAAAGAGGAAAATGTGCAAGGCACAGAAAACATTGTATATCACTGTGTTGTTTGTGAGCGGCTTGAAATCAGAAAAAAGGACTCATCATTCTTCAATCATGTACTGCAATCTTCTGCGCCTACCTCATTCAAAATATACACGTTGGAATGAAGATATGACTGCTGGAAGTGGGATGAAGGTTGCGGTTGGGATATATCAGTGCGGAATACCAGAAGCCCTCTTACAACCATCAATTGGGCAAATTCCATTGATTAAATTAAATTACAAGTGTTTTAATTAGCATATTCAATCAAATTGCAATTAGAACTGGGAGGCATCGAGTTATAGAAGATAAATTTATGAGACAAAGGCTCAGATGTGGATGAAGCTACAATATCCTCTTAGATGTTGCCATTGAAATAATGAAAGCAAATATTGCAAACCTGTACGCAGACAAAAACAACGACTCAAATCGACTGAAAACATTCTTTGGTTGGAACCTTCATCAACTTGATTCAACAGCAGCTCGAGAAACATTTGGCTCTGAATCGAGCTTTGGGGAAAGATGGTAGTCAACACTAGTGTGGACCTGGTGAAAAGGTTTTTGTCTGAGCGTGCATGTACTACAATCTCAGATGAAATTGTCGAAATCAGAGTTGACTCGGTGCACCCAGAGCAAGCACAAGCACGAGATTTATGCACTCCATATGTTTGTGAGGCTTGCGGAGATCGTGTGTTTCGATGAGCACATGAGTGGGAGCAACACAAACTTGGTCGTTCACATCTAAGGCAAATTCTGCAATTCAAGAAGAAATTCTACGACTCCAGAGATAACTTGCAAGATTTTCAAATGGCTATTGCGCTGTATATTTGAGGGTTACATATGGCTGCCTACAGGAAAAGAAGAGGAGAGAGACTTCCACTAGAAAGCAACGCAATATTACATCTATGAAAGGGCCAGTTATGTCAAAACATCAGGAAAACGATTCCTCAGATATACTGCCCTCTTGACTAGGCTCTTTATGAAGCGCAATCTCTCACACGCAGTGAATATATTTGTTTCAGAGGGAGATGATGTATCAGTTTTTGAGACTATCAATAAGTGAGGAATGTGATTAATTGAGCTTATAGGGCCAAAGATTGAATTGACATGTGTATGAATCAGACCTGCTTTGTTGTAATGGCGTGGACCAATATTGCTATGCGTTGAGCATTATTGTAGATTCAATGTTGAGTTGAATTTCTGGGTTTAGTGTTGGGAATGTATATGCCCACAAATAAATCGTGACCAAGGTGTGGTCAAATCCTTGGCGAGAATTTCCATCTCTGTGCTAATGAACCAAAACACTAATCGAAGTGAAGAGATTGCTATTTGAAATAAAATCAAATGCTGTGAACGTTGAGTTCCATTGCTGGATGAGATCAAATGTGCAAGTCAAACAAAACCCTGTTGGTTGAAGATACATGTGAATGTATGGAGAAATATTCGCTGAAGCAGAGGAACGTGGTCATACTTGGGATAGGCGTTGTTTGATAGCTGGCATTGATCGCCTAGTTTTAATCCGAGCTCTTAAGCTGCTAGAGCAACGTGGGAAAATTTGTCTCACGTCCTTGACACCTAGTCCTTCACTTCAGCCAAAAATAAATAAAGACACCTGTTACCAGATGAATAGGATTCGATTCCTATTTCCAGACTTTATTCAGCGAGATCTGCGCTCCATGTTTATTAGTCATCAGAGGATTTTTAGAGGGACATTGTATTATTTTAGAATAGAAAGTTGTTCTCTTTTCTAATTTATTGTAATTGTTCAAACAACGCCCGGATTGTGGGTCGATCTGTTGTTTTTGTTTTAGGATAGTTTATAAAAATAATCATTTGTAAAAAGGAGGAGGAAGAGAGATTTCTGAGGGCTGAGAGCTGGTGGAGAATAGAGCTTACCATGCACAGTTTTTGGCTGAGAATTTAATGAAATTACACAGCTCTGACTTTTGAGATTCTTGTGGTATGAAAGTTAGCATCAGTTTTTCTTGTGTTTCATATGTAAACTATTATGTTTCATTTCCCTTCATGATCATTTCTGAGTGAACAAATGAAGTGTTTAGGTAGAATTCATAGTATTATATGCTCTTCCTATAAGTTTGTTCATGTTCAATGTTTTCTTCTGTTTGACAAGGATTCAAGTTTGCCCTTGTCAGCTCCTCACCGGTCTTGCCATCCCATTTAAATCTAGATTTAGTGTTAAATTTCTTGCCTACCTTGCCTCAGTCGATAATCTGTGTTGTTCATTATATTTCTCTGTTCAAGTTGTGATTTTGCCCATGCAGCCCGGAACAACCTCGTCATTTAATTAAAAACCCCTTTTTATCAGTTTACTAGCCTAAAAACAGTGTTACCCTATTGGTCATCTCATCCATTGAAGATTTTACTAAGATTGACCGGAGAGAGCCTTCTCCTGCCCCGTAGGGCTAGCTACGAGGCTAAATGGTTTGATGTAGCCTTGAGGTTTGCCTTTCTCAGCCTGAGGTAAAATTTCAAGCGCTAACACATCCCACCAAGCTCAAAACACATTAAGCTAGTCTCTTTGTGATCTTACCCTAGCCTCCATGCATCCCACAAGAATAAGCCTGCAAAATCATGCAAAGCATTAGCTCCACTCTACATGTCTTATACTATGGTTAAAACCCTAGACGTGCAATAAAATCCACAAGACAATCCATCATCACCTCCAATGTCATGATCTTCTCTAAGATTTACAAGCATAGAACAAAGTCTAATTTCTCACAAAAGCAAACCATAGCATTACACAAGTGCAATATTCCTAAGAACAACCTAGAGACCTCTATCTCTCTTCTTGTCTTCTCTTAGGGTTTCTTCACAAATCCTAATGTCGTATTCCATACAAGACCCCTCCAAGACTATTACAAAGGATAGAGTATAATGATGATAACGATATGACTAAGCTCCCCCCTTCCTCCTTGTCAATATACGACAAATTTCAAAGGCTAACATAAAACAAGGGCACATGTCAATACAAGTAACCAACAAGGGAACCTCACATGGAGCACTCTACAATACAAGGATGTATAAGTGTCATACTAGGGTTTATTCAACCCCCAAAATGGAAAACCCCCCTTGCATGAATCTCCTAGAGCTCAACCCCCCTCTTTTAGGATGGTACACTCTCCAACAAGATGTTAGTCCAATGCTCCTCTTCCATGGCTGTATCCAAGTGTCCTCATGCAAGGCATTCATCCTCTCACTGTGTGCCACATGTCCTCTAATGCACCCAACGTACTTCCCATGTCTGCCAATGTTCCAATGCTTTCCATGTTCCAATGCTTCTCTCAACTTATGTGCTCAAATCAACAGTCATCCTCATGCTCCTCAACCCAAATATTTTCAAGCAAAGTGCCCAACCTCCAAGTTGCATATCCCATGGTCACAACTCCTTGGCTCCTAGACCTAGGTGGCCCCCTCCAAGTGCCTAGTGCTCCTCCTCCTAAGCAGGTTCCTCACTAATCAAGCAATTGACTACCAATACTATGTGCACTCAATGGGTTGGTCATCATTCTAGTTAGGTCAAAAACCTCCTAAGACTCTAACCAAGTTGAACCATCCACCCAAACTTAGCCATCTATAACAGTGTTGCAAAAGTCGACAAAAAAACGGCAACATTGCGATTTTTTCCAACTCCCAAAAAATCATTGACTAAAAATCATGTTTTTTTGTACTTTGAAAAAAGCACAATAGCGTCAGGTGTGCAAGGTTCTGGGGTTTCAAAAGGAATTTTGGTTTTTCTTTTTGTCATTTTGCTTTGTTGTTGTTAGAGAAGGAAGGAGAAGAGCTTTGAGGTGATTTTCAAGGAGGGATTGAGGACCAAACAGCCATTATCATCACCAACAAAAGACAATGTGGATCAAAGATTCAAGATCATTTGCCAAATCAGTCAGAAAGACTTCACCTCTTCCATTCATAGGCATGTCCTTAAATATCCCCATGTTAATGATTTTTTCCATACATTTAGGCATATGCTTACTTGCCTCTTTCCCTACCAATGTTTTCCTTCTTTTTTTGTCATTTGCTATGATTTTCATGACCATGAACCAATGCAAGGGTTTTCTCCATATTTGGACAACAAGTTTTATTTTTGTTTTTAACTTTTTATGCACCCTTTTATTGCCATTTTTCATTGCAAATAATATAATTCAAGTTTGTAAATATTTGATCTTTTAAATGAGAAGCGTCAAGCTGTTATTTTTTGTGTAGTGGGGGTTTAATACCATTTTTTTGTCTTTTTGGTGCCCTAGAACTGAATTTTGAAGCTATCCATTAAACACTTCCACTGCAAATATGCCAAAGCCCTTGGACCCATTTTGGCAGTATGGGGAAACTGAAGGCAGGACAAATTGGCAAATACTAAATTGCAAATTGTGTGGGGCCCATATAGCAGGACAGATTTCCTGACTGAAATACGATCTGGATAGAATCCCCAGACATGATGTTGGGCTCTGTGATATTTGTTAAGTACAAGTAATTTTTATTTGCAAGCTTTCCAATTTGTTTAAGCGCTTTCCCTTTCAAGGTTGTATCATCTTTTTGTGGTTTTGGTTTGATTTACTAAAGTGTGTTTTGCAGCTTCCATTCTACTTTATATTGTTGTAGATTGAAGATATCATCTATTATTGCAAGTACTTCAGTCATTTGAGCACATATTTTGTTCCTTGCAAGTCTTTGTTTTGGCACTGATTTACTCACATTTTTCTTGCAAGATATCTATATTGTTAGATCATATTGGCTTACTCACATATTGATGTCAATTGCTCATGTTTATTTATACTTGCTAAATTGTTCATTTCATTTGCTTCAAGTTTCATATCTCAATTTTTTTAATGGTTGATGCTCTAAAACATCTACTAATTATCTCCTAGACTTGTTAGTTTAACAAGCTTCCTTCTAATATCCATTTTTCTCTTCCAAGGACAAGTTGAACAAGGCATCATGACTTGTTTTGTCCTTGTAACTTTGCTAACATCAATGGCTATACGAATGATATTTTGGATAAAGATATTGAGAAGTTGCCTTCATTTCAAGGTAACAATGCCATTAGTGCTCAAACACACACAAGGAACTTTAACTTGTGTATCACTAAGTGGTGCAATAATGCTAACCATGAGGCCATTAAGATGAGACTCTTTGTCCTTTCTTTAGAAGAGGATGCTCTTGATTGGTTCATTGAGCATCCTGCTAACTCTTTTGATTCTTTCGACTCAATTATTAATACCTTCAACAATAAGTATGGAGATAAAACGGAACAAAGGCATTTGCTCAACGCCATTAGCCATATTATGAAAAATGAGAATGCGACGGTGGAGGAGTTTAACAAGAAATTTAATGATATGGTGAAAACTTACCTCAAGATGTTAAACCTCTTGAATGTTAAAATCTAAAAGTTCTATGCAGAAATTTAAAAATTATTTGCAGAAAATTGAAAGTTCTATGCAGAAAACTAAATGTACTTTGCACAAAATTGAATTTGCTTTGCAAAAAATTGAATGGAACTGAATGTACTATGTATAAAGTTGAATGCATTTTGCAGAAAATTGAACGTACTTTGCAGAAAATTGAATGTACTTTGTAGGAAAAGGAATGTACTTTGCAGAAAAATGAATATACTTTGCAGAAAACCGAATGTTCTATGTTGTTGCAATTACTTAGAATGCAGATTTCTTTTTCAAAACTTTTCAGATCAGCAGTGGAGATAGAACATAAACTTAAAGATCATATGAAGACATCCAAGCACAAATATAAGACACTGAGAGTTAGGTCCAATGACCAAGGTAAAACCCACAAGGGGAAAATCCAAATGATTCTTCTTCTATTAGATTTCTTCAAATGTTCAACAGAGTACATAGAGAGAGAGAGAATGAGAATGAATAAAGTTACCAATGTCTGATCAACTTGCAGCTGAAGTTCTCTTGCTTTTCACTTGAAGATCTCCTTCTCTTGATCAGATCTTGTCCTTTACACTTGCTCTAGCTCTTCCCTAGCTCTTACTCTTCACTTGCTCTCACACTTTTCTTGCACACTCTCTAGCTCTCCTTCTTCACAATGAAAATGCTACTTGTGAAAATTCGAGAATCCTCACCCGAATCAAATTCTGCAACAACTGATTAAACTTCTCCTATCTTTTAATTGTTGGAACAAATTATTTATTGTTTCCTATAGCAAACATCGAAGCTAATACCAGTGTTGATAATATCGGTATCGGGAAAATATCGGCGAGGGTCCAGAAAATATCTTATCGGCAATATCGGCGAAAATATCGGCAAAATATCGGCAAATATCGGCAAGCATAAAAAATAATTTTTTCAAATTTTTAAATATAGCCGATATTTTGCCGATATTTTCAAAATATCGCGATATTTTGCCGATATTTTCCGATATTTGCCGATATTTTCCGATATTTACCGATATTTGCCGATATTTTCAAAACAGAAAATATCGCGATATTTTCTCGGCGATATATCGTTTTGCCGAAAATATCGCGATATTTTCAAATATCGCCGATATTATCAACAGTGGCTAATACAACTGCAGCCTTCACTTAGTTAATTAATTTGCCCAAAACAAGAATAAAACAATATAGAAAAATCCACACAAGTGACACAGCGTTTTTTGGGCAAATGTCCCCGGAAAAACCCAATGCGGGAAAACCGGTGCAGCAGATCTTAGGGTTTTTATTATTATGCAGAAGTATTTTGAATACAACTTTGGATGCCCTCCCGACAATCCAGTTACAGAGAACATAACTTGGCAAGAAAGACTGGTGAGATTACCTCACTCAACACTGCTGATCTGACAACTAAACTGCGAGTTCCCTGGCTACTTCTACGCTGCCCCTACGTCAGCATCTAAGTCACTGTGTCAACCCAACTAAGAATCAATCTACCTTCAGGAGCCTTTTCCAGCCCTCCCGGCTCAGAAACGACAGCTCCTTCAGCAATTTCAGACCTTTGTGCTGAAAGTTGTTGCACTAGTATGTGCGGGGCCTACGTGAACCCTTCCTGGCTCTGCGTCACCCTTTCTGCCCTCTACACTGCCCCCTTTGTGTGTCTTTCTGCTTCTCTGCTGAGTATTCTTGGCTCCAGAGAAGATCCTCCAGCAAAAACTCTCTACACCCCTCTATGCAACAGCTCACTATCCAAATTCTCCCAGTAGTTGCTCTGCTTCAAAAAATCGAACTTTTGAACTCTCTATTGCCTTCCCAAGTGACCCTCAAGCCTTCTTAAATAATCTCCTCATTGACATTCAACGGCCCAAATTAGAAGTTAATCAATGGCTAAGATCATTTCTGCTTGATCCTCGTCTTCTTCTAGAAGTTACACCCATAATGTATATTAATACTCTTTAATTATTTTATTTTCCTAAGTTTAGACTTAGGGTCCCTTTAAAAATAATTACTTATTTTAATAAAACTATTTCGGGGTGGAATTTCCCAAAACGCTTTTTGGGTTCTTTGGGATACATGTGCCCAAGCCTCCCTGCAAAATTTGAGACTTAGAGCACATCCGATGCTACCAGAAATCAACACTCCCTCTTTAGCGATGAATGTGCTCTAGCAATGCACCCTTCTCGAGAATCGCTCTGTTTTGTAACATCTCCCTCTGCGCTGTTGATGTCTGACATGTTGTCCATTGTGCAAATGTTGCATTTGTACTACTGCTGACCCTGCCACTGTCAACACTGCATCCATACTGTAACTCCCTCTAAATTTTTGCGTCTATATTGTAACTCCCTCTTTGAATTTATGCATCCGTGTTGCTGCTAGCACTGCCACTACACTGCAAACTGTTGCTGCTACTCCCATCAGCAATGGAAAAACATCCCAAGTTACTGAACTAATTGTGTTCAGTATGATAACATGTATATGTTGGAACCTGACTATTGCATGTCTCTGCGCTGACCTTCTGAATCTTCTGGCGCTGCTACTGACCTCTGCTCTGTCCCATCTACACTGCTACCAACTCTGCTCTGCGTTGCTCAGTCGCTAGTGCTCCTAGCCACTGTAAATGTCTCTCTAACACTCCTCGGGACCATCCGAGACTAGTCCATCCTGCTACTACAAAACTAGGCTCTCGTAGCAAGGTGTTGATCCAAGAGGTGGGCTCCTCAAGGATCCTGCCCATATGTAGATCTTTCGAACTATAGCTCCAATTTAGCCCACCTCCCTCCTAAAGGTATCTCGGTTGTCATGGCAAACTCCCCCTCAATCTTCGCGGGCGCAACCTTCGGATCGTGTTTCTCATCTTTGTCCTTCTTCCTAGGAGGACATTGTGTGGGATAGTGACCCATCTCACCACACCTGAAGCACTTTATCTTCGAGATGTCCTTACGTCTCTGCTGCTCTTGTTGTCCCTTCAATGCAAGAGCTACATTATCCTCCTCCTCCTCCTCGAGCTTCGACCCACTGCTATTGCTTTCGTCAAGCTTGCACTTGACCAAGTCTCTCCTCAGCTCCTCTTGTTTAAGAGTTGCCCACATCTCATCCCAATTCGGCAAAGTCACCCTGCCCAGGGTACTCTAGACAAACACTTGCCACTCATCCGTGACAGAAATGAGGGACAGTCTAACCAACTCTGAGTCTTGAGGTGTAGACCCCACAGTAGATAACTCATCACAGGTCTCCTGAAGATTTGTGAGGAATGGATCCACACGCCCCCCTTTCTGCATCTAAGCAGATCTCAACTTCTGCTCTAGGTACCTCTTCCGCTGCTCAAAAAATCCCTGATATAATGTAGACAATGTGTCCCACATCTCCTTAGCAATCCCTCTACTAGCGATGTGATAGACCAGATGATCCTTCACTCCGTCGAGGATCATTCTTTTCGCCTTCGCCATCTCAGCTCAGTACTTCTTCAATGGATCTGCATCTGCACGCACAGCCACCACGTTGTCGACATATGTCTTGAGGATATGCTCATCTAGAAGGAATAACATTCTAGCCTTCCAGATGACATAGTTGTATGCTCCGTCCAACCTATCATGATCCCTCAATCCACTGGTTGCCATCTCTTCCACAAATGTCGAAAATCTCCTCTCTGGTTCTTACTGCTGCTGCTCAGCCAATAAGAAAATGGACTTCTTGGCGGGAAGTCTTGCTAAGGAATAAATTCCCTCAACCGTGCTTCTTCCTTCTCTTCTGACGCCTTTCTACCCAGCAAAACGTCCTGCATAAAAGACTGTGTCCCACCAGCTTCTCCTCATGTTAAGGCTTCAGCACAGCTTCCTCTGCCCCGACAAACTTTCAAACTGGGAGTCCTTCCTCTCTGTCGACTCACTCAGAGAGAGACTGCCATGAAAATCAGCCCTCCGGCTAGGAGTATGCAAAACCTCTGGGGTTTCGAACTGTTGCCTCCTTCAACTTTTTCGATCTCCCACTTCTGCTCAGCGTTGGGTTCTCTGGCACTGTATTTCTTGCTTCACCTGCACTAGCTTTGATACCATGTGAAAATTCGAGAATCCTCACCCGAATCAACTACTGAAGCAACAGATTAAACTTCTCCTACCTGTTAGTTGCTAAAACAAATTATTTATTGTTTCCTACAGCAAATATCGAACCTAATACAACTGCAGCCTTCACTTAATTGATTAATTTGCCCAAAACAAGAATAGAACAATAGAGAAAAATCCACACAAGTGACAATATTTTTTGGACAAATGTCCCTGGAAAAACCCAATGCAGGAAAACCAGTGCAGCAGATCTGAGGATTTTTATTATTATGCAGAAGTATGATCAATACAACTCTAAATGCCCTCCCAACAATCCAGTTACAGAGAAAATCACTTGGCAAGAAAGACTGGTGAGATTACCTCACTCAACACTGTTGATCCCGGCCAATCCAGCAACTGAACTGCGAGTTCCCCGACTACTTCTACGTTGCCCCTGCTTGGGCCCTGCGTCAACCTCTAAGTCACTGCGTCAGCCCAACTGAGAATTGATCTTCCTTCAAGAGCCTTTCCCAGCCCTCCCGGCTTAGAAACGACAGCTCCTTCAGCAATTTCAGACCTTTGCGCTGGAAGTTCCTGCATGAGCCCTTTGTGGGTCTGCGTCACCCTCTCTGCCCTCTGCACTGCCTCCTTTGTGTGTCTTTTTGCCTCTCTGCTGAGTATTCTTGGCTCCGCGAAAGATCCTCCAACCAAAACTCTCTATACCCCTCTACAATAGCTCACTATCCAAATTCTCCTGACAGTTGCTTTGCTTCAGAAAATCAAACTTTTGAACTCTCTATGTGCCTTTCCAAGTGACCCTCAAGCCTCCTTAAATAATCTCCTCGTTGACATTCAACGGCCCAGATTAGAAGTTAATCAATGGCTAAGATCATTTATGCTTGATCCTCGTCTTCTTCTAGAAATTACACCCACAGTTATATTAATATCTTTTAATTATTTTATTTTCCTAAGTTTAGAGTTGGGGTCCCTTTAAAAATAATTAATTATTTTAATAAAACTGTTTCTGGGTGGAATTTCCCAAAACGCTTTCTGAGTTCTTTGGAATACATGTGCCCAAGTCTCCCTACAAAATTTGAGACTGAGAGCACATCTGATGCTACCAAAAATCAACACTACTCTCAACTTTCACTTACTCTTGCTTAGATAGATGAGAAAGGAGAGAAGTTACAACATGAGTTCATGCGTTGAGCCAATAATAGGATAATCGAATTCCATGAGGGAGGAGCTACTTGAGGAGAATTGTAACTCATCCCACGAATAGAAACAGAGGTACACTTATCTTGAAGAGTTACAATTCGAATTAGGAAGGGAGCAAATCGAATTGAATGAAGGAGTTACAAGTGCATTTAATGGACTTACATTTTTGCCATACATTGAATTAGCGAGGGGGAGTTACATTATCTTAAGTGTGAAGTTACTATTTTATTCCAAGAGAGAGATTTGATTTGCCAAGTAAGAGATTCTCAATTTAATTTACTTATTTCATGAGAGAATTTATTTTTATTAATCCATTAAAGGTGAATGACTCTAGATTATTTTATAAATAATAGTATCATAATAATAATAATAATACTAGTAAGGATAAAAATATTAATTTTTGAATTGTATAATCATGCTTGATTTTATTTTAAAGTGGATTCCATATTTCGAGATCATCATTGATCATTTAGACATGACTTTCTATTTTTGGAAAGTAGTTCCAAATTGAGATGTGACTTACTATTTTTGGAAAGTAGTTCCAAATTGAGATGTGACTTACTATTTTTGGAAAGTCATATTAGAATTGTTAGAAATGAAATTTTATTATAAGTGGTTCAAACAAAACTGAAAGATATGATTTCTTCTAGGAGAAATTCATCCTTGAGCTACCAAATTTCAACACTCCCTCTAAGCTAGGGGAGAATTTCATTCTGCATAAAAAATCTTTCCTTCCTCTGATCTTTTTCATTCATCTTAGTTCAACTTTGCTCTGTAACATCTATAACAATGAAATCACAATCTAAAGAAGAATCATCCACGTGACACAAATTTGGAAAGGAAAGGATCATCACATGTCACATAAACAAGGATTACACTCAACCAATTTTCATCTCAAAAATTAGGTGATAGAACATAGGCATCACATAGACAAGACTCAAACAAGTCATACAAACAAGAATCAAACACAACCAAGTGTCAAGTGGTGGAACACTTACATTCTAGACAAGTCTCACTATACCTATTGGCCATATAGGTGACTCTTCCCACGACCAAGATAATGGGTCGAATGCAAATTGAGGCCTACTCTTGTGGCACACACTACACAAGAGGTCCCTCATCCTCAAGAGCTTTTCGGCATCATTCCCTAATCCTGTGAGCTCTGACAAGAGGGAAAGGCAACTCAATGTTCTCAATACACTGTGACCACTTCCCAGAAGGGTCGTGTCCATTATTCCAAGTTGCTCTCTAAAAACCAAGAACTTTCCTTTCAGTAAAGGCATGGTAGTAATGTCAACTATCTAATCATCAGAGGAGATGTGATGGAGCCTCACTGCTCCTCTCTACACCATATCCCAGATATAGTGATACATGATCTCAATATGCTTGGACTTGTCATGAAACGCAGGATTTTCTGCAAGACGAATCCCACTTTTATTGTCACAATATATAACAGTTGTGTCTAGAACTTACTCAAATAGTTCCCCAAAAAGCTTGCTTAGCCAAACTGCCTCACAGCTGACCATGCTAGCAACAATGTACTCAGCTTCAATTGTACTTAGTGCAATAAACTTATGCTTTCTACTCATCAAAGAGACCATGGCAGATCCTAAGCTAAATAGCACCCAAAAGTGCTCTTTCTATCAACAGCGTTACGTGCCCAATCAACATCAGCATATCCATGAAGTCTTACCTTTTTAGCAGTAGATTTCAATCCTAGATCGATAGTTCCATGCAATTATCTGAGTACATGTTTTGCAGCAATCCAATGGGCATGAAAGGGATCAATCATATGCTCACTTAAATTGTTTACAACAAAGCATATGCCAGGCCTAGTGTTTACCAAAAACATCAAAAGCATCAATGAGTTGTCTATACTCTATGGGATTTGTTAGACTAGGTCTTGCAACTTTCCCACATAATTTCTTAAAGTTCATTTCCATACGAGTATGCATGGACTTACATTCTACCATAGCAAATCTTTCAAGAAGCTTAACAACATATTTTCCTTGAGAAAGATAAATTTCACCATGTTTTTGCCAAAGCTCTAGACCCAGAAAGTAATGAATCAAACAAAGGTCTTTCATTTCAAATTCAGAAGCTAACTCCTTCTTACACCGGAGGATAAGAGGCTCTCCTCATATCAAGAATAAATCATCAACATACAATACCAAAATCAAAGGTATACCTTGGATTATATTGAAGTAGAGGTTTGAGTCCACACCATAGTTGTCGGAACCGTCACCCCCCAAGGATCAGGAGCTGGAACCATGTCCCATACAGATCAGCCATCGATCCTCCAGCAGAACTGTAGATCTGAAAATTGGATCTGCGGTTCTGCCATTTTTTGACAATTCCTGGAAAATCAAATTCGCGGGAGCCCAATCAGTGATTCCGACTGCCCAAACCGTAGATCCATGGAGGTTTGGGTGTGTATCCACCACGGATCACAAGCAGATCCGAGAGAAGGTGGATGGTTAACACGGTTCCACGGGGCTTTTTTTGTTTTTTGGGGGGAAATTCTGCTATGCTTTCTGAATACTCCCAAAGTGCCCCCTGATGCTTCCCTAATGGTAATGTTAAATTCTTACAGTAGAAGTGACATTCTCCTTTATCTTTCATTTTCATCCTTTTACTTAAACTTTTAGCATTACCATGAAGTGACTCAAGATGTTTGAGAGTGGTTCCAACCTCATCCGACTACATATGGAGAAAATAGAAATATACCATTCAAAATTAAACAAACTTAACAGTTTTCAGAATCAATGGGCTTGTGGCATTTCATTGGATTATATCATGTATGAGGGCATGTGATTGGTATTTAATCAAGATCATCGAGACCTATATGTACGCCAGTATTGGTGTTGTTGATTATTGAACTCCTTTGTCATGGCCTTAGCAAAAATGTACCCTTCACTCAAGTCAAAATCATTGATCAAGCAGGTTAAGCTTTCTCTACCATATTATAAGGCTTGGATTAGGTCATTTGATCAAAATTGGGCAATGTTGACTAATATCCCTAGAGAATCGAAGTAGAGGCAAAGGCTAGACAAGAGAAGAGGAATCTAGATTCTAGTTGGTTGATGCATCAAGACGGTTGAGGATGGAATAATTAATCATTGATGTACAATGGATGTCATATCTATCTTGATTTATGTAAAAATATGCATGTTTTCATGTCTTCTACAACTAATTTGGTATTTCAGATTTTTTTTTAATATAAATGCAAAAAAAATATAAATATATATATAGTAGACGCTTGCTATATTTTTTGGATCCGCTTCCAAAAAACGTCCCCAATTTGTGCAATATTGGTCTGCATTGCTTCTTGTGAAACTAAGAGTTATCAGGTAGCTATTAATGCGAGCATACCAAGCTCTTGGAGCTTGCTTCAACCCATATAAGGCTTTCTTCAGTTTGCATACATGAGTTTCCCTGTCATGCTCTTCAAAGCCTTGTGGTTGTTCCACAAATACCTCTTCCTTAACGAAGCCATGCAAGAAAGCAGTTTTCACATCCATTTGGTGAAGAGTCCACCCCTCACTAGCAGCTAAGGCAACAACAGATCGAACAATAGTGTATCGAGCTACATGTGCAAAAATCTCATCATAATCTATTCCCTCATTCTGAGAGAAACCTCTAGCTACAAATATAGTCTTATATTTTTCAATACTACCATCTGCACCATGTTCAATCTTAAACAACCATTTCGAAGTGAGTGACAACATATTTACCTTAAGGTCTAAGAACCACTTCCAAGAAATCATTTTGGATGATGGACTCGTATTCATCAGTCATGGAATCTTTCCAGACTTGTTCTTTTGCAGTTTCTTCAAAGGTGCATGGTTTTGCCTAACTAATGTTGCTCATGGCAGCAACATACCCTTGAAACCGACTTGGCTTCTTAATTTCTCTGAACGTTCCTCTTGGGGTAGCATGTTGTTCAGTATCTTACAAGGTATCTTGCAGCCATAGTGGTCTCTTTCTAGTAGGAGGATCATGTGGTGGAGGATTTAGAGGATCCATGGAACCCATTGTATTATCAGCAAGCTCATTCTTAGGTTCCTATTCAGACTCCGATGATGCCTCTTTTTCACTAACAGCTTGTCTTTCAGCAATGGCAAGACGAGGAGCATCTCTTGCTTTTCTAAGAACTGCATCTTCATCAAATGTTACGTCTCTGCTAAACTCTATAGTTCTTTGATCAGGTACATAAAATTCTATAAACTTTTGAATTGTCAAAATAACCAACAAACATACCTTTCTTACCTAAAGCTTCCAGTTTGTTGCTTTTCTCTTTTGGCACATGGAAGTATACAGGACAGCCAAAGATTCTCAAATGACTCACCTCGAGCCTTTAACCAGTGAAGACTTCTTCATGAGTCTGATTGTTTAAGGCCTGATGAGGAATTCTATTTTACACATAAACAATAGTATTTGTAGTTTCTCCCCACAAAAACTTTGGTAGCTTTTGATCATGCAGCATGGCCCTAACTGCTTCCATAATGGTTCTATTCTTCTTCTCAGCCACACCATTTTGTTGTGGATTGTATGACACAGAGGTTACTTTTTTTATTCCGAGGTCTTTGCAAAGATCATTAAAATCATTGGAGGTGAACTCTTGTGATGTTCCCTCTACTTAAAATTACCAGGTAGCTACACCAATTTCGCAATTCTTCCTAAGTACATTAAATTTTGGCTCACAAAGTGGGTAAAGCCAAAGAAGATTTAATTTTTGGTAAAGAATGGACCCCACTATAGAGAAAAAGGGAAAATCGTGGAACTATTGGAGGGTGGGGCCACTACATGAGGAAATATGAACCCCTTGGAGAATTCGACTTGGAGAGAGAAGAGGGAAGAAGGAAGTTTGATGGGGTGAAGCCCACAAGGGAAGAAGGGCAGAAATTACAATAAGAGGAGAAGCACTCATTTTGGCACTTTGCTCATTTGACATCTGAATTATTGTTCGCTCGTGTTGCTTAGCTGGGTCAACAGAGTGTTGTTTAGCGCACGAGATTTCTGAAGGCAAATCTCAACTCCTTCTTCGGTGGACTCCAAGTGCCACCTTAGGGGAGCTTTGGTTACACATTTGGGGCTGCACCGAAGGGATTCTACAGGGATTTCGAACTATTCTGGAGTAGACTGTAGGAGAGAAACTCGCCCTTCCTAGGAGAGTTGGCTGTGGAGTAGCATATTTGTTGGGTTTTTCCAGGAGAGCATTGGGCTACCTTTTGCTAAAGATTGGAGTGTTGGTTGGGCACAATTCTGTGGATTCTTTGTTGTAGCATTATCACCATCTCAAGAGTTGCATGGGCCTACGCAAAGGCTATTTTTGGGCTACATGTAAGAGCTAGGCGGATGCACATTTGACGATGAATGGAGCAAGGATTTGAGGGGGCATCCAGATGAAAACTTTGCTAGCATTTATCATCATTTTGCAGGGGCTGAGAGGTGACATTTCTAGGTGGCCCGAAATTCCCAATTGTTGTAGGTGCACGTGGAAATTGGGAGCAAATTCAGAGGTCAAAACTAGGCCAAACCCTTTTTGGGTTTTGGTGGGTTATTTGAGGGGAGACTGGGGTTAATTTCCTGGAATTTTCTGAGCACCAAAGGAGGGCCAAACAACAGATTCTTCCAGCCAGCATTGTAGTTTTTCCAAGGCCAACATAGATCATTAAGGGGAATATCTTTCCAGCATCCAGGCAGTTGTTTCATCACCTGGGGCTTGTTAGCTTGCTTTTGGCATGCCCAGGTGCATTCACTCCATACTTATAGTGTACGGTGTACCCCATCTGATTTATAATGAAAATGGCTCAGCTTGGCACAGTTTTTGGAGTATTTTTGGGTGTTTAATTTTGCGTGTGAATTTTGTGTTGCATGTACCTTGAATGCCTTGTTTATCACTATTATTTTTCCCTTAGGAATATTACAGTGGTATCAGAGTTCATAGTCTTGGTTCAACGTGTGGGAGAAACCTTCAGTCTATGACACCAAAGGACAGGCAAAATATTACATACAGGAGGCAAAGGTATAGAAGCAAGAAAAGACAGGTACAAATTACCCCTAATCCAGAAACCCTTGAGTAGGAGGTTGAGGAGCCAGATATGGGGAATAATCAGAATGACAAAGACAGAAAAGAGGAGGAATTTGCCCAAAGCCTCTTGAAGGCTATCCATGACTTGTTTAGGGGTATTGATGAGTTGAAACAACATTACAGCAGTAATAACAACGGTAAGGGCAGCCAGGGGGACATCCATTTGGGAGAAGGTTTAGGTACCTTACACCATCAGGATACCAACCAACATAAAACGCCTCACATTTATAGTGCACCACCCAAGTCGACTATCCCACGTTACTAGTGTCCAATATCGGAGTGTCGGAGGGCCGCAGGGGCAGGAGGACATGCCCATGGGAAACTACTTTGTGGAGTACCAGTCATAGGAGGTGGATTTCGAAGAGGCCATTACCTTCAAAAACTTCTACCAACTTAAGGGTAACAATAGGCACAAGGGGCCGAGTGGGGGAGGCTACACGTATGGCACTAATTTGCAGCACATAGCGGGAAGGTTGTTCCTTCCAACTTTTGATGGCTCGCCTAAGAGATCAACTTAGGCGTGGGTTGAGAGGTTGGATGTCTATTTCCAGCTTAACCAGATGACAAAGGTGGAGGCGATCAAGATTGCCACTTTACACTTGGAGGGAGAGGCCCACGATTGGTGGTTCCATCAAAGAATTGCCCAAATGTTGACCTCAGAATTTCGGCCCAATTTCCCTAACAACAGATCTATTCGACCAGTAGTGTATTTCTGGGAATCTTCAGCGCAAAACTTGAGCAGCATAGCAACAAATTAGAGGAGGGTGTATTATTTCTCATTTGAGGCTTTGCTAGCTTGACTTAAGCAAGCCCAGGGGCACTCATCCCAGCACCTTATTGTACACCCATTTTCATTAATAAAAAGAGCTCAGCAGCACAGTTTTGGTGCCAATTTGTGATCTAATTGTGAGTTGTTTTTAGCATCAGAGAGGGCCCTAACAGCAAATCCATTCAGACAATAGCGTATTCCTGGGAATCTTCAGCGCAGAATTTGAGCAGCATAGCAGCAGATCAGAGGAGCGTGTATTATTTGTCATTTGGGGATTTGCTAGCATCCCTTGAGCAAGCCCAGGGGCACTCATTCCAGCACCTTATTATACACCCATTTTCATTAATAAAAAGAGCTCAACAGTGCAATTTTGGTGCCAATTTGTGATTTAATTGTTTGTCTTTGTTTTATGGTGTTTTGTCCATGTTTTCTTTGCATATTTATTGGTAATTTTCCTTAGGGATATTATATGACTTGCAAGAAATGGTTTCTAGGGCCTCCTCTGGTGCTCAGAAAAATCCCGAAAATTAACCCTGGGATCTCCTCCAATAACCCAAAAAAACCCACGAAGGAATTGGACAAATGTTGACCTCAGAATTTCGGCCCAATTTCCCTAACAACAGATCCATTTAGCCAGTAGCATATTTCTGGGAATCTTCAGTGCAGAACTTGAGCAACATCAAGCAGAGCAGAGGAGGTTGTATTATCTCTCATTTGGGGCTTTGCTAGCTTGCCTTAAGCAAGCCCAAGGGCACTCATTCCAGCACCTTATTGTACACCAATTTTCATTAATAAAAAGAGCTCAGCAGCGCAGTTTTGGTGCCAATTTGTGATCTGATTTTGAATTTTTTGAGCATCAGAGAGGGCCCTAACAGCGGATCCAATCAGCCAGTAGCGTATTTCTGGGAATCTTCAGCGCAAAACTTGAGATGCATAGCAGCAGATCAAAGGAGGGTGTATTATTTGTCATTTGGGGCTTTGCTAGCTTCCCTTGAGCAAGCCCAAGGGCACTCATTCCAACAACTTATTGTACACCTATTTTCATTAATAAAAAGAGCTCAACAACGCAGTTTTGGTGCCAATTTGTGATCTGATTGTTTGTATGGTGTTTTGTCTATGTTTGCTTTGCATATTTACTAGTAATTTTCCTTAGGGATATTACATGACTATAAGAAATGGTTGCTAAGGCCTCCGTTGGTGCTCAGAAAATTCCCGAAAATTAACCCTAGGCTCTCCTCCAATAACCCACAAAAACCCATGAAGGAATTGGCCAAATGTTGACTTCAGAATTTCGGCCCAATTTCCCTAACAGCAGATCCATTCAGCCAATAGCGTATTTTTAGGAATCTTCAGTGCAGAACTTGAGCAACATAGCAGCAGATTAGAGGAGGGTGTATTATTTGTCATTTGGGGCTTTGCTAGCTTGCCTTAAGCAAGCCCAGGGGCACTCATTCTAGCACCTTATTGTACACCCATTCTCATTAACAAAAAAAGCTCAGCAACGCAATTTTGCTGCCAATTTGTGATCTGATTGTGAATTTTCTAAGCATCGTAGAGGACCCTAACAGCAAATCCATTTAGCCAGTAGCATTTTTCTAGGAATCTTCAACGCAAAACTTGAGCAGCATAGCAGCAGATCAGAGGAGGGTGTATTATTTCTCATTTGGGGCTTTGCTAGCTTGCCTTGAGCAAGCCCACGGGCACTCATTCCAACACCTTATTGTACACACATTTTCATTAATAAAAAGAGCTCAGCGGCACAGTTTTGATGCCAATTTGTGATTTGATTGTTTGTCTTTGTTTTATGGTGTTTTTTTTATGTTTGCTTTGCATATTAGCTGTTAATTTTCCTTAGTGATATTACATGACTACAAGAAATGGTTGCTAGGGCCTCCTCCGGTGCTCAGAAAATTCCCGAAAACTAACCCCAGGGTCTCCTCCAATAACCCACAAAAACCCACGAAAGAATGGGCCAAATGTTGACCTCAGAATTTCAGCCCAATTTCCCTAACAGCAGATCCATTCAGCGAGTAGCATATTTCTGAGAATCTTCAGGGCAGAACTTGAGCAGCATAGTAGCAGATCAGAGGAGGGTGTATTATTTGTCAATTGGGACCTTGCTAGCTTGCCTTAAGCAAGCCCAGGGGCACTCATTCTAGCACCTTATTGTACACCCATGTTCATTAATAAAAAGAGCTCAGCAACGCAGTTATGGTGCCAATTTGTGATCTAATTGTTAATTTTTTGAGCATCAGAGAGGGCCCTAACAGCAGATCCATTCAACCAGTAGCATATTTTTGGGAATCTTTAGCGCAGAACTTGAGTAGTAGTAGTAGATCAAAGGAGGGTGTATTATTTTTCATTTAGGGCTTTGCTAGCTTGCCTTGAGAAAGCCCAGGGGCACTCATTCTAGCACCTTATTGTACACCCATTTTCATTAATAAAAAGAGCTCAGCGGCGCAGTTTTGGTGCCAATTTGTGATCTGATTGTTTGTCTTTGTTGTATGGTGTTTTGTCTATGTTTGTTTTGCATATTTACTGTTAATTTTCCTTAGGGATATTACAAGACTGCAAGAAATGGTTGCTAGGGCCTCCTCCGGTGCTCAAAAATTCCCAAAAATTAACCTCGGGCTCTCCTTCAATAACCGACAAAAACCCACAAAGGAATTGGCCAAATGTTGACCTCAGAATTTCGGCCCAATTTCCCCTAGCTCCTCCAACTGCTCGTTATTTCAACCCACCTGTAAGTGCGGCTACTGAATGCACCCAAAATAGTTGAAATCTTCAGCAAAACTCCTCCTATAACTCCTCCACAAATCTCAGCCCCAAATTCCTCCTCTCCTTGTGTCCCACATGTGGCACGAAAAAGAGTTGTGCAGTAATTGTTGAACCCTCTCCACACACACTACAATTCTCCTAAATTGATCTGAAAATGATGGAAATTCCCTCCTAGCGCTGGCACTCGAAGTCCACTGAAGCAAGGGTGATATTCTCACTTGAAAATTCTTGTGCTCAATAGCACATGCAGACTTGGCCTCCACCTCAAGCGTGCTAGTCAAGGTGAATGCTCAAATTATCAAAGATGCCCAAAATGATTGTCTCCTATTTTGTCATTGTGCCTCCCAATTTCCCATGTGGGGCCCAGCCATCGAATCTCTCATCTTTTCCCTCAAAGGAATGTGTATTTCCAAGGGGGATCATATTTCCTCTTTGGAGTGGTCCCCACCATCCACTAACATTTCGATTTTCCTTTTCTCCTAAGTTGGGCCTTTCCTTAGCTCCAAAACCTCAAGTGGGGTCCCATAACCCACGTTTCCTAAGTGTAAGTGCTAAATATGATAAAATTGGCAAAATTTATATTTCCCCTTAACAATATTGCTAAGTGGGAATATCACAATGCCATGCAAAATAGGTTGGTCAACATGGAAAGGTCTCAAGTACAAAGGTTACAACCTAGGCCAAATGATAAATGGAAAGAGAATAAGGGCCCCTCACAAGACTGTAGGCCTCCCAACCCACTAGAGTCCACCAATATGGTGGATCAAGTTCCCCCATATTGTAGACCATGTTACGAATTTCATGAAGAGGCCACATGCCAGATTCTAAGGAGAATCATGGAAAGTGGCATGATGGTAGGTGAACATGTAGGAACAAGTGGTCAAATCAATATGTTCTTCTATGGAAGATCAAGTTGAGTTATTGAAAGAAATCAGGAGATGGGTCATTGGCCTAATGTTTGTGGAGTTGATAATATGATTGCAAATTTTGATAATGTCACTAAAATTTTCAAGGAAAAGCCTACATTTGGACATATTCTTACCATGGTAAAGCATACGGGGATGATCGCTGATTTTTAATGCACCTTGGACAAGTGGTTTCCCATGGGTTAGTCTCTACCTAGGGAAAAGTGTCCAAAATAATTTTTTTCCCAAGTGTGACTTATAAAGTGAAAGTGACTTTATAAGTGGTAAAGTCAATGTTAAATTATAAAGTGAAAAGTGACTTTAGACATAAAGTACAATGTGGGTACTTTATTTAATCGGTGAGTTAAAAAAGAGAAAGTGAGAATTAAATGCACATTTATTCTCATCCCTTGATCTAAATGAATCTGAGCCAGTAGATCTTAGGGTTGCCCAAAAGTCATTTAGGGAAATAAAAGGGGGAAAAGAAAAGAGAGATTGCATTCATTCTTTATGAGCGGATTGGAGAAAGGAGGTTGAGAGCTGGAGAAAAGTTCTGAAGGAGAAATTTGTTATAGCAAGCTGAAGGAGTGATTTCTGGGCAAAGATGGGCATGGAAATCAAGGCATAGGAGACAGCAGAAGGTACAGTATGAACAACATTGAATGATGTGAGTTGCACGTCGTTCGAGAGAAGTTTTTGAAAAAAAATGAAAAAAAATCCATAGTTCGTACAGCAGTAAGATATCCATAAGGTCCGTACAGTATAGTTTGTACAGTCATATCCATACAGTACATATTTTCAGCTTCAAGTGGGCACAGAAATCGAGGCAAAGTGGGCACAATTTTCAAGGAGTTTTGGGCTGAAGAAATAAGTTGTATTTTGCTGTTTTGTTTTGTCTGCAAATGTATTTTTCTTGAACTTGAAAGATAAATCAATTTGAAGAGCTCTCTGACAGGTTTTTCCTGGAGATGATTGAAGGGGTTTTGCCTAGGTCTAAGTTGACCAAAAATCTGTGTATTTTTATGTGTGTTGCTGCTCTGGTTATGTCCATAATTATTTTCAGCATGTGTTGATAGTCCCATATGTTTTAATCTGAAAATTTCATTTCCAGAATTGTACATGTTGAATGTATGTTATGGGAAAGAGCATTAAATTGAATGGGAGTGATAAGGTGAAATTAAAACCGAGGTGGGATTGCAGGAAACTTTTTTTTGTCATCAAATTTCAACATGGTATCAGAGCTACAGGCTGAAAATTGCAGTTTGAACAACAGACTGTAGCTTGGGACAGCAAACAGTGGTTTGAACAACAAATTGAATTTTTGGACAGCAAACTGATATTTTGGGACAGCAAGGTGAAATTTCACACAGACTGAACTTTTGGGAGAGCAAGGTGTGCTGGAAAGTTCATTTCTCCATTTTCTTGGTTTTGTAAATTTTGGACAGCAGTCATGGCCATGTTCTCAAGGATAGAGGACAGACTGAATGGGATATCCAACTATGCCATTTGGAAGGACAGAATTCAGACAGTGTTTGAGGAAGCTGCAGTTTGGGACATAGTGCGGCAAGTGGTTGTACCTCCTATTGTTGCAGATGAACTTGTTGAATTCACAAAAAATAATGCAAAGGCAAGAAGGATTTTGATGGACAGTCTAAAGGATCATGTGGTTCCTCAAGTGAGAGGAAACACATGCATATCAGATGTGGAGAGCTCTAACCACTCTCTATCAGAGTACCAATGAGAGCGGGAAAATGGTACTCAGAACAATTGAAGAACATCAGGATGACAAAGGTTGAAAGTGTAGTTCATTATCTTGACAGGGTCAAACAGGTATGTGATGATTTGACTGCTATTGGTGAGGCAGTTGCACCCACAAAGTTAGTCAGGATAGTTGTAGCGGGACTTCCTAAGTCTTGGGACGTCTTTGGAGATGTTGTTACCTCTAGGGAGAATCTTCCCAATAGGGATAGATTTATCAAAGGCCAGGAGGGTCTTTTTGTTTTTGGAGGGGTTAGCATAGCCACTAAGGGGCTTGGTGATATCCAACAAGCCCACCACTTTGCAGGATGCAGTAGGTAGAGTCTGGGATTTGCAGGATGCTCTTCCCAGGACCTAAGTGCAGATACCCACTAGAACTGTATTCCAGTAGAGGGGAAAAGACACTAGAACTCTGCCACAACGACATATTCAAGGGCATGGGTAGTTGGACAATGAGGCCAGGAGGGACCTTCGTAGGAGGAATTTGTGTTTCACTTGCTAGAAGCCATGGGCACCAAGGCATAGGTGTACCAAGGGCAAAGCATACTTCATAGAGGTGTTCTCGGATAATGAGTCGTAGGATAACATAGAGTAGGATGTAGGCATGGGTGATGATGAGCCACCAGTGACAAGAGGAGGAGGAGGCCCACCACCCCCACCAGGGGGAGCTCCTTTCTTACCGGCAATAGAAGTTATTGCTTCACTTCGAAGAGTGCCAAAGTACCTTACTATGAGGATCTGGGGTACAGTGCAGGGACAGCGCATGTCAGTGCTAGTAGATAGTGGGGCAACCCACAATTTCGTAGATGCCCAAATGGTGGAGAGGAGGGGTATACGCACAAAGTCCTTTGAGGGATTCTCGGTCTTGGTGCCGGGAGAACATACCATGCAATGCACCAGATATGTTCTCAGGATGACAGTGGTGATAGGGAACTATTCAATGACAAGCCATTTCTTTGTAGTTGATGTCCTAGACACCAACGTGGTGCTTGGCATGCAATGGTTATACTCTCTTGGGCATGTTACCACTGACTAGCAAAAGCTGGAGATGGAGTTCGCAGGGCTCGATGGGAAGATGGTCTTGTTGAGAGGCATGCAGGCATACCCCCCACAGATAGTGTCAACGGAGAGGATGGAGGCAAAATTGAGACATGGGGATATAGAGTGGGTCGTGGAGCTCAGGATATCTGATGCAGGGAGCAAGCCCAAACCACCACACCCAGACATCCAGGCCATTCTAGACAGGTATCCAATAGTATTTGGAGACATCCTACCAGGACGGCCACCTAATAAGGGGTTTGAGCACACTATCAAGCTAGAGCCAGGGGTGCAGGCAGTTATCACGACCCCATACAAACATCCCAAGGCCTATTGGGATGAGATTGATAGGGTTATTCATGACTTGTTGGCATTGGGGCACATTAGGCCTAGCTCTAGTCCCTGCGCCTCATCAGTTGTTCTAGTGAAGAAGAAGGATGGCACATTGCAGATGTGCATCGACTACAGAGACGTCAACAAGAAGACGTTGATGAACCGATACCCCATTCCCCGCATAGATGAGCTTGTGGATGAGTTTAGAGGAGCCAAGTACTTCTCTAAGATAGACTTGTGTTCGGGGTGCCACTAGATTTGGGCGAGGGATCAAGACATCCATAAGACAGCCTTCAGGTGTCACTACGGCCACTTCAAGTTTTTGGTTATGCCCTTTGGGCTAACCAACACACCTGCTACTTTCCAGTCTTGCATAAACCATGTGTTCTGCAAGTAATTGCGTTGGTATGTGTTGTTGTTTTTTTACGACATTGATTTACAGAAAGTGTAATATTACTAAGGAAAATTAACAGTAAATATGCAAAGCAAACATAGACAAAAACACCATAAAATAGTGACAAACAATCAAATCATAAAATGGCACCAAAAATGCATTGTTGAGCTCTTTTTATTAATGAAAACAGGTGTACAATAAGGTGTTGGAATGAAGCCACATGGGCTTGCTCAAGGCAAGCTAGCAAAGCCCCAAATGAAAAATAAAACAACCTCCTCTGATATGCTGCTATGTTGCTCAAGCTCTGCGCTGGAGATGCCCAGAAATATGTTGCTCCCTGAATGGATATGCCACTAAGGCCCTCTCTGGTGCTCAAACAATTCTGGGAAATTAATCCCAGCCTCTCCACCAAATACCCAGAATAACCCACGAAGGATTTGGCCTTGGCTTGACTTCGGAAATTCAGCCCTATTTCCCCTCAATGGCTCCACTGCTGGGTGATTAGACCCACTTGTAAATTCTGCTACAAAAGGCCCCCAAAATGGCTACAATACTCCTCAAAACGTTTCCCTGGCCTTCACTCCAAGTTTCAGCCCCAATTCCAACTCACTCCTCCACCTCACGGAGTGCTCCCACAAAGGACTACGCAAGCCCTGCGCTAATGTAGTTGCTCCTCCCCCAGGAATTTGATCCTCCTACTAGTAGTGCGAAAATGGCAAGGTGAAACTCCCTCATTGGGCTAGCACTCGAAGTCCACCGAAACAAGGGCTGAGATCTCCATTGGGAGACACTCGTGTGCTAATCAACACTTGCAGACTTGGCTTCAGCTCAAGTGTGCTCTTATCTTAGACAATTTTGTAAAAGATAGATGAATGAGCAAAATGAGCGTCCCTTCCTCCTTTTGTCAAATGCCTCCAAAAATGCCCATGTAGGCCCACATTGAACTCCTCACCCCAATTCCGTTCCAATGAGTGTACTTCCCATGTGGGCCGAAATTCTCTTGTGGTGGCCCCCACGCTCCACCAAAGCCGCAATTTTTCCGCTATCTCTAATTTTTGAGTGCCTCTTAAGCCAAAAGTCAAATGTGAGTCCTCTAAGCCCAGTTTTCCTGAGTGCATCCATACAATAAACCAAATATGAGCAAAATTGATATTTACTTAGCAAAATACTAAGTAGGAATATCACAGTAGGACATGGGAGGAGCGCCTACAGCAAGTAGAGGAGGTGCCTCGTATTTTGGAGGGACAACAGTTTTAATGCGAAGTTGTCCCAGTGTGAGTTTGGACTGCTTGAGATGCTCTACTTGGGGCATATTATTGGAGAGGATGGAGTACGGGTGCATGAGGAGAAGACTAGAGCCAGCGGAAGTTCATAAAGGGATTCTCACAGCTAGCGGCACCCCTCACAGATCTAACCAAGAAGGGGGCATTCACATGGACAGACAGGTCACAAGAAGCATTTGAGCACCTCAAGCAGGTGATGAGTAGTTGTCTGGTGTTGGCTTTACTCGATTTCAACACAACCATTCACCTTAGAGTGTGATGCATCAAGTGAGGGCATTGGCACTATATTGTCACAAGGATGCCACCCGATAGCTTTTGAGAGTCGGAAGATCCTTAGTCATGAGAGGTTGTACTCGATCTATGACAAGGAGACGTTGGCCATCATGCATGCATTGGCCAAATTTCAACAGTGCTTGGTGGGCTTAGAGTGAAAATTGATCAAAATAGTCTTCGCCACTTTTTGGGGCAAAAGGGCCTCAATGATAGACAGCAGAAGTGGGTCAATAGGATTCAGGCCTACAATTTTGACATAGAGTATGTCAAGGGCAAGCATAACGTGGTGGCAGGTGCCCTATCGAGGAGGCCCACGACACTTTCACTCATGAGCATCTACCATGATTGGAAGGCACAGCTTTTGGTGGAGTACTCTAAGGATCGACGAGCGTGTTAGATCCTGGATGGTACTCATGGGGATGAGCGCTACCGGGTGATGGTCAATGTCATTTACTACAAGGGACGCATATATTTGGTACTTGGTTCACAATTGAAGGAAAAGATCCTCAATGCAGCACATGATTCACCATTATCATGATACCAGGGGTTCCTGAAGACTTACAGGGCAATCAGGGAGTGTTTCACTTGGAAGGGCCTCAAGGGGTACATGTTGAGGCATGTGCAAGAGTGTGAGGCCTACCAGAGGAACAAGGGGGAGTTGACCCATCCTGTTGGGTTACTACAGTCGCTCCCTATTTTGGAGGGGAAATGGGAGTATCTCAATGGACTTCATCACAGGACTTCCCATGGTGCAGGGTCGTGACTGCATATATGTGGTGGTGGACAAGTTGACTTAGTATGCCCAATTCTTTGCTCTCCCCGCCAAGTACTCTGCATCGCAAGTTGCGGAGTTATTTTTCTGGGAGGTATTTTGTTTGCATGGTCTCCCCAAGACCATAGTTAGTTACAGAGACAGTTGTTTCATGGGTGCGTTCTGGCAGGAGCTTTTTAGGTTGGTGGGCACTGAGCTCGCTCCCAGTACCAGCTACCACCCTCAGACGAATGGGCAGAGCGAGATAGTCAACAAGTGGCTGGAGGGATACATGCAAAACTACGTGATAGGGCAACAATGAGCTTGAATAAGGTGGTTGCACCTAGGGGAGTATTGCTACAATACTACCTACCATATGTCCACTGGTATGTCACCTTTCCGTGCTTTGTATGGGTATGATGCTTTATCTTTTGCTGACCTTGTTTTTGGAGAAAACAAGGCCCCAAGGGCCAAGGACTAGATTCAGGAGAGCCAAGCCATCCACAAGGCTCTCAAAGACAACCTATAGACCACCCAAAATCAATAGAAAATGTATGCAAACAGGCAAAGGCTCAAGAGGCACTTGGAGGTAGGAAACTTGGTCTTTTTGCGCCTCCAACCATATACATAGACCACACTAAAGCAAAAGGGGGCTAAGAAGCTACAACCACGTTTCTATGGGCCCTAAAGGTGAATAGAAGAATTGGAGAGGTGGCATATGAGTTGGAGCTTCCACCTGAGAGAAAAGTACACAATGTCTTCCATGTTTCATGCCTCAAGAAGGTATTGGGACAACATGTGACAACAGTGACTGAACTACCCACATTAGATGATGAAGAGCATTTGGTACTTCAGTCAAAGGCCATTTTGGAGACTAGGGAGAGGAGATTAAGGAGCAGGATTATCCAGGAGTATTTGGTGCGATGGAAGAACTTACCAGATGAGGATGCCACATGGGAGGGTGAGCACATTCTACAACACCCAACATTATAGTTGCTTGGGGACAAACAACATTTGGGAGGGGAGGACTATGATGTTCCATCTACTTAAAATTACCAAGCAGCTACACCAATTTTGCAATTTTCCCCAAGTACATAAGATTTTGGCTCACAAATTAGGAAAAGTGGGTAAAACCAACCAAGATTTAATTTTTGGTAAAGATGGGAACCCACTATAGAGAAAAAGGGAAAATCGTGGAACTAGGGGAAGGTGGGGCCACTCCATGAGGAAATACACACCCCCTTGGAGAATTCTACTTGGAGAGAAAAGAGGGAGGAAGGAAGTTCGATGGGGTGGAGCCCACAAGGGAAGAAGGGCAAAAATTACAAATAGGAGGAGAAGCACTCATTTTGGCACTTTGCTCATTTGACATCTGAATTAATGTTCGCTCAAGCTGCTTAGCTGGATCAATAGAGCATTGTTCAGCACACGAGATTTCCGAAGGGAAATCTCAACTCCTTCGATGGACTCTGAGTGCCACTCTAGGGGAGCTTTGGTTATAGGTTTAGGGTTGCACAGGAGGGATTCTATAGGGGATTTCGAACTATTCTGGAGTAGATTGGGCGTAGGAGAGAAACTCGCACTTCCTAGGAGAGCTGGTTGTGGAGCAGCGTATTTGTTGGGTTTTCTCAGGAGAGCATCAGGCTACCTTTTAGTGAATATTTGGAGTACTGCTTGGGCACAATTATGTGGAGTCTTTGTTGTAGCATTATCATCATCTCAGGAGTTGTGTGTTAGGATATTCCGACACGTAGGAATAGTTAAGTATAACTTGGTCTAGTATAGAGTTAGGTAAAGTGTGTTTCTTTACCATGTACATT
>APFE030230338.1:63925-127042 GCA_000404065.3 Pinus taeda
GAAACCTTCTCCCCTGTTGCCAAACTGAACTCTATCCGCCTTGTTCTTTTCCTTGCTTCCTCTTTAAAATGGGAAGTCCATCAGATGGATGTTAAATCTGCCTTCTTGCATGGGGACTTGCATGGAGAAATCTATATGGAACAACCCATTGGCTTCATCCAAACAGACTCCAGCCTTGTATGTCGACTTAAGAAATCTCTTTATGGTCTCAAGCAAGCTCCTCGGGCTTGGTATGCCAAAATGGATAGCTTTCTTTTAGAATCTGGCTTTTCTGGGTGTCATTCTGACAATACTGTCTACACCAAGAAAGAGGGCAAGTCTCTTATCATTCTTGTTCTTTATGTTGATGATCTTATCCTCACTGGTAGAGATCCCAACCTTATTAACCATGTGAAGTCCAGCCTTAAAAAGAAGTTTGAAATTACAGACTTAGGACATTTACATTATTTCTCGGTCTTCAAGTCTTGCAATCCAAGGAAGGTATTTTCCTCTCCCAATCCAAGTATGCCTGTGATCTTCTACGCTTTTTTCACATGGAAGATTGTAAGCCAGCTCCTTCTCCCTTTCAGTCTGGAGTCAAACTTTCAGTCACTTGTACTTCCTCTGAAGTTGATGCTACCTTATACCGTCAACTTGTAGGAAAACTTTTGTATTTAACCCATACTCGTCCTGATCTTTCCTTTGTTGTTGGCCTTGTTGCTCGGTTTATGCAAACCCCACGTGAAAGTCATTGGAAAGTAGCTAAACGAATACTTCGTTATGTTCGCAGTACAGTTCAGTTTGGCATTCATTACAGTGTTGAAGCATCTCCTCTATTGGCTGGTTTCACTGATTCCGATTGGGCTGGTGACTCTGATGATCGGAAGTCTACTGCTGGTTATGTGTTCACTCTTGGTTCAGTACCTATTACATGGGCTTGCAAGAAACAAGCTGCCATTTCTCTTTCTTCAGCAGAAGCAGAGTATCGTGGTTCCATAGAGGCTAGTAAGGAAGCCTTGTGGCTTCGTCAGATCCTATCAGAGTTTGGTTTTCAGCAGCAGGATCCGACTACACTTTGGTGTGATAATCAAAGTGCCATTCACTTTTGCAAAGATCCAGTTCAGTATCAGCGCAGCAAACACATTGAACTACACATGCACTTCATCAGAAAGCTCATTCATGACCATGTTCTTGAAGTGCAATATTGTTCAACAGATGATCAAGTTGCAGACATCTTCACAAAGGCTCTCACAGAGGCGAAGTTCACTAAACTTCGATTTATGGTTGGAGTTCAGGAAGTTGTCACTAAGGGGGGATAGGCTCTAGTGCCTCCTTCCTTCTCCTATGTGTCATATTTGTAAATCCTTCAATCCTATCCCAAGTTGTTCTTAAGGGGGGATGTTAGGATATTCCGACACATAGGAAATAGTTAAGTTAAACTTGGTCTAGTATAGAGTTAGGTATAGAGTTAGGTAAAGTGTGTTTCTTTACCGTTGTACATTTTGTAACTTACAATCCGACGGTCACGATATGTAGTGATCCGACGGTTCCTTCTCTCCTCGGTATTACCGACACTTGATCCGTGGCTTGACACCCGATTGGTCCATGAATTCTATTTAAAGCGCATGGAGGGTCATTTGTAGGTTCATCGTGCATGAGAGAAGCTTATGTAAATTTTCATTCTTTTATTAATAAATTGCCTGTAGTAGCCACGTTGGCGCAAGCCATGGACTGTTTCCCCTTCTGAGGGTTTTAACCACGTCAAAATACTAGTATATTGATCTGTGATCTGTTTGTGAGCGGTGTCCTTTTGGTGTTCTGTCTGAGGAATTTACCCTGTAAATTCCTACATTGTGTGGGCATGCGCAAAAGCTATTTCTAGGCTACATGTGGGAGTTGGGCGGATGCACATTTGAGGCTTAATGGAGATAGGATTTGTGGGGACATGCGGAAGCAAATTTTGCTAGCATTTATCATCATTTTGCAAGGGCTGAAGTGACATTTCCAGGTGGGCCAAAATTCCCAACTGATGTAGGTGCATGTGGAAATTAGGGGCAAATTCGGATGTCAGAACTAGGCCAAACCCTTTATGGGTTTTGGTGGGTTATTTGAGGGGAGACTGGGATTAATTTCCCAGAATATTTTGAGCACCAAAGGAGGCCCAAACTGCGGATTCTTCCAGACAATAGTGTAGTTTTTACAGGGTCAGCGCAGATCATTAAGGGGAATATCTTTCCAGCATCTAAGCAGTTGTTTCATCGCCTGGGGCTTGTTAGCTTGCCTTTGGAAAGCCCAAATGCATTCACTCCATACTTATATTGTACCCCATCTGATTTATAATGAACATGGCTCAATTTGGCGCAGTTTTTGGAGTATTTTTGGGTGTTTAATTTTGTATGTAATTTTGTGTTGCAAGTAACCTTGAATTCTTTTTTATCAAGGCTAATTTTCCCTTGAGAATATTACAACTCTCCACCATCATCAAATCTGATAGCCTTAATCAGCTTTCTAGTTTAATTTTCAATCAAAGCCCTGAAATCTCTGCATATGTCAAATGCTTCCCCTTTCTTTTTCAAAAAGAATATTCATGTCTTGCGAGAAAAATCATCAACAAAAATCATGAAATACAAGCAGCCACCAAGAGAACTAACAGGCATAGGTACACATAAATCAGAATGTATGAGTTGAAGCACCTGACTAGTTTTTGTTCTACTTGAAGGGAATGGTCCCTTTATATGCTTTCCACTTAGACATCCTGGGCAAACTCCTTCATGATCCATTCCGATTTAGGCATTCCAGAAACCATCTTCCTTACATGAGGTAAGGCTTTGTAGTGTAGGTGAGCATATCTTCTATGTCATAGCTCACACCGAAGATTGGTATCATGAATTAGTGCATGAATGGGTTACCATTGACTTTGTAAAGCCCTTCACATCTTGATCCAAGAGTGAAAGCTTCTTTCATACTTGAGTTGAAAGGCCAAGTTAGAACTTTTCCATTAATAAAAGCAACTTTCATTCCTTTACCTTCTAGAGCAGATATGGTTAGAAGATTCTTTTTCAAACCGGGTACATATAAAACTTCTTGCAGAAAAATAGATTTGCCATCATTTAACTGAAATGAAATTGAACCATAACCTTTAACTTGGTGAGTAGAATTATTTCCATGAACAACATTTAAATTAGTCTCCCCCTTAATTAGATTAGAGAGTGTTTCTTTGTAACTAGTCAAATGTTTGGAAGCACCACTATCAACTAACCAGTTATCAAATGAATCCACAGAAGAAGAATTAGAAAGAGCAGAAACAAGAAAATATTCTGATTGAGTTTTTGTTGCATTATTTCTATATCTTGGATTTCTTGTTTTCTTAGGATGCCCTTTTCTTTGATTTTCATAAAGTCTTTTCTATAATCAGATTTATTTCTAAATCTAGGTGCTCTTATTCCTTCTTTACAGTCATGAGCAAAGTGACCATGCTTTTGACAGTTAAAGCATCTAACTTTTGACATGTCTAGATTCCCTTTATTTAGGAAATTTCTTTCTATTACCTTTCTTTCTCGTCAGAGGCTGCAAATGCAGTAGATTATCCTTCTTCATGACGTGAAATTCTCCCTTTGAGATCATTTTGGCCTCCTCTTGGATACACTTTCTCAGGAGCTCATCAAATGTGGGAATAGTGTTGATATTGTTGACAGCGGTAATAAAAGTATCCCAAATAGGAGAAATGCTTCCAAGCACCATCAACGCCATTTCTCTGTCGAATACAACTTCACCAACTCTAGACAGTTGATTCCTGATTTTGGTCATTCTCAGGAAGTATGCTTGAACCGTCTCTCCTTTGTTCATCTTGATGTCCTTCAGCTGATTCTTCAAGTCAATAATCTGATTCAAGCTACTAATTGCAAACATGCCAATTAGTTTGTCATATATTTCTTTAGCTTTCTTCAAACCAGAAACATATGTAATGAGATGACCACTAAGAGAATCACGGATAAATTTTCTAGCTTTGATTTCACCCTTTTTATGTTTGGATTTGAGAGTAGCACTTGAATTCTCTAGTCGATCAACTATTGTGTCTTCAACATACTTCAGAACTTTGTGTTCTTCAAGAGTGATATCTAGCCTTGTTTTTCATGGACCAAAGTTTGAAGCATCATTCAGCTTCTGCTCTACCTTGAAGTAAGACGAAGTCATCTTGATCAAAAAAACTTTGACAGCAAGTGGGCTCTCTTCAAGCGATCTCTAGTCTCCTTGGACTTGTCTTCACCAAGGCTCTTATACCACATTAAAATCTGAAAGTTTTATGTAGATATTTGAAAGTTCTTCATAGAAACTTGAAAGTTCTATGCAAAAAACTGAATGTACTTTGCAGAAAACTAAATGTACTTTATAGAAAATTGAATGGAACTAAATGTACTTTGCAAAAAGCTTAATTTACTTTGAAGAAAACTGAATTTACTTTGCAGAAAATTGAATGGAATTGAATGTACTTTGTAGAAAATTGAATGGAACTGAATGTAATTTGCATAAAACTTAATCTACTTTGCAGAACATTGAATGTTGTAATGTGTTGCAATTATTTAGAATGCAAATTTCTTCTTCAAAATTTTTCAGATTGGCAATTGTAGATAGAACATAAACTTAAGGATCATATGAAAATAGCCAAGCACAAATATAAGACACTGAGAGTTAGGTCCAATGACCAAGGCAAAACCCACAAGGGGAAAACCCAAATGATGTTTCTTCTATTAGATTTCTTCAAATGTTCAACACAGTACAAAGAGAGAGAGAATGAGAATGAATAAAGCCATCAATTTCTAATCAACTTGCCGTTGAAGTGCTCTTGCTCTTTGTTTGAAGATCTCCTTCTCTTGATCAAATCGTGTCCTTCACACTTGCTCTAGCTCTTCCCTTGCTCTTACTTTTCACTTGCTCTCACACTTTTCTTGCACAGACTCAACACTATCTCTCCTTCTTCACAATGAACATGCTACTCTCAAGTCTCAACTCTCACTTGCTCTTGCTTAAATAGATGAGAAAGGAGAGGAGTTACAAAATGAATTCATGCCTTAAACCAATAATAAGATAACCAAATTCCACGAGGGAGGAGTTACCTGAGGAGAACTGTAACTCATCCCAAGAACAGAGATAGAGGTACACTTGTCTTAAGGAGTTACAATTCGAATTAGGGAGAGAGAGAGTTACACTTAGACATGAGAGAATATTTGTTGAGAGTTAAAAATTGAATTGAATGAGGGAGTTACAAATGCATTTAATGAGGAGAAGTTACATTTTTGCCATAAATTTAATTAGTGAGGGAGAGTTACATTCTCTCAAGTGTGGAGTTACTATTTTATTCCAAGAGAGAGGTTTGATTCACCAAGTAAGAGGTTCTCAATTTAATTTACTTATTCCATGAGAGAATTTGTTTTTATTAATCCATGAAAGGTGAATGAGTTTAGATTAATTTAAAAATAATAGTACCATAATAATAATAATACTAGTAAGGATAAAAATATTAATTCTTGACTTGTATAATCATGATTGATTTGATTTTAACGTGGATTCCATATGTTGACATCATCCTTGATCATATAGACATGACTTTCTATTTTTGGAAAGTCACTTCCAAATTGAGATGTGACTTGCTATTTTTGGAAAGTCTTATTAGAATTCTCAGAAACGAAATTTTATTATAGGTGGTTCAAACAAAACTAAAAGATATGATTTCTTCTAGGAGAAATTCATCCTTGAGCTGCCAAACTTTAACCCTCCTGGCCTCTGATAGATCAAGCACCATAACTGACAATCTCAGAAACTCGGAGATGCAAGCCTCAGCACTCCCATGTCTGCTTGAGCCTTGTCAACCCTTCAAAGTGCTCCTCCAAGCCTCCTCTTAAAACACTCCAACACCCTCCTAGTGAAATCCTCATAGGTTGTAGCTCCTGCATTCCCCATCGTGGTTAGCCCATGGAACCACCAGGCAAGGGCTTCTCCCACTAAATGCAATGTGGCAATTTTAATTGCCTCCCCCTCCGTCATCTAATTGAGTTGGAAGTAGACATCTAACTTCTCAACCCATGCTTTTGTTGAGCTCTTGGATGAACCATCAAAATTCGGGAGAAACAATATCGCCATGGTGCACTACAAAACGATACCATGTGTGTAGTTTCCTCTGCCTTGCCCTTTCCCCTTGTTATTACCCTTCAACTAGCAAAAGTCCCTGAAGGTAATAGCTTCTCTAAAGTCGAGCCCATAAGACTGATACTCCACAAAATAGTCCCCCATGGGCATCTCCTCTTGCCCTTGCGGCCCTCCAGCACCGAATGCTAGAAACGTGGGGATAATGGACCTAGATGGTGTACTGGGAATGAGTGTTGCATTGGGGCCATGAGCCTCGTGCTGATGCGAAGTGTCGGAGCCCTCACCAAATTGGAATTCCCCTTGAATCCCTTTGCCCTTGTTGTTGTTGCAAGTCTGTTGCCTCAACTCCTCAATACCTTTAGACAAATGGCCTTGAGAATGTGTTGGGCAAACTCCTCTTTACTCCTTTTGTCTCCCTCATTATCTCTGATGTTTGGGCTTTCAACCTCTGGCTCAACTATCACTGGATCTGGGGTAATTTGTAATTGCCTCTCTCTGCTCCTATACCTCTGCCTCCGGTAAGTCACTTTCTGTTGGTCTTCTGGTCTCATAGATCGTTACTCCTCCCACGGACTGAGCCAAGACTATGAGCTCTGATACAACTATAATATTCCTAATGAAATATACAATAATAAACAAAGTAAACATAGCAAAAACACACATGAAAGTTACACACAGATCAAAGACCATGAATTGAGCCAAAAACTACATTGCTCTGAGCCATTTTATTATAAAATCAAGGGTTTACAATTTGTTGTTTGGAAGTTGTGCACCTGGGCTTGCTCAAGGCAAGCTAACAAAGCCCAAGTGATGGAAGCAAGTCCACAAATGTTGTTGGTTGATCTCTTTATGGCTCTGCATTGATCTCCCCAAGAAACTGAACTACTGATATTCCTACTTAGTATTTTGCTAAGTAAATATCAATTTTGCTCATATTTGGTTTATTGCACAGATGCACTCCGAAAAACTGGGCTTAGAGGACCCACATTTGACTTTTGGCTTAACAGGCACTCAAACATTAGAGATAGAGGAAAAATTGCGGCTTTGGTGGAGCGTGGGGGCCACCACAAAAGAATTTCGGCCCACATGGGAAGTACACTCTCATTGGAGCGGAATTGGGGTGAGGAGTTCGATGTGGGCCCACATGGGCATTTTTGGAGGCATCTTGACAAAAGGAGGAAGGGACACTCATTTTGCTCATTCATCTATCTTTTACAAAATTGTCTAAGATAAGAGCACGCTTGAGTTGAAGCCATGTCTGCAAGTGTTGTTTAGCACACGAGTGTCTCCAGGCAAAGATCTCAGCCCTTGCTTCAATGGACATCGAGTGCCAGACCAAGGAGGGAATTCCATCTTGCCATTTTTGCACTACCAACAGGAGGATCGAATTTCTAGGAGAGAGGCAACTACAGCAACGCAGGGACTACACAGTCTTTTGTGGGAGCACTCCGGAGGTGGAGGAGTGTGTTGGGGATTGGGCTAAAACTTTGAGTGAAAGTCTGGGGGACATGGAGGCCATTTGCAGCAGAAATTACAAGTGGGTTGAATTACCTAGCAATTTAGCCATAGAGGGGAAATAGGGTCAAATTTCTGAAGTCAAGCAAAGGCCAATTCCTTCGTGGGTTATTCTGGGTATTTGGTGGAGAGGCTGAAATTAATTTCCCAGAATTTTCTGAGCATCAGAAAGGGCCCAAACAGCAGATCCATTCAGCCAGTAACGTATTTCTAGGAATCTTCAGCGCAGAACTTAAGCAGCATAGCAGCAGATCAGAGGAAGGTGTATTATTTGTCATTTGCGGCTTTGCTAGCTTGCCTTAAGCAAGCCCAGGGGTACTCATTCCAACACCTTATTGTACACCCATTTTCATTAATAAAAATAGCTCAGCAGCACAGTGTTGGTGCCAATTTGTGATCTGATTGTGAATTTTCTGAGCATTGGAGAGGGCCCTAACAACAGATCCATTTAGCCAGTAGCGTATTTTTGGGAATCTTCAACGCAAAACTTGAGCAACACAACAGCAGATCAGAGGAGGGTGTATTATTTGTCATTTGGGGCTTTGCTAGCTTGCCTTGAGCAAGCCTAGGGGCACTCATTCCAGCACCTTATTATACACCCATTTTCATTAATAAAAAGAGCTCGGTAGCACAGTTTTAGTGCTAATTTGTGATCTGATTGTTTGTCTTTGTTTTATGGTGTTTTGTCTATGTTTGCTTTGCATATCTACTGGTAATTTTCCTTAGGGATATTACATGACTGCAAGAAATGGTTGCTAGGGCCTCCTCCGGTGCTCAGAAAATTCCCGAAAATTAACCCTAGGCTCTCCTCCAGTAACCCACAAAGGAATTGACCAAATGGTGACTTCAGAATTTTGGCCCAATTTCCCTAACAGCAGATCCATTCAGCTAGTAGTGTATTTCTGGAAATCTTCAGCGCAGAACTTGAGCAGCATAGCAACAAATCAGAGGAGGGTGTATTATTTGTCATTTGGGGCTTTGCTAGCTTGCCTTAAGCAAGCACAGGGGCACTCATTCCAGCACCTTATTGTACACTTATTTTCATTAATAAAAAGAGCTCAGCAGCGCAATTTTGGTGCCAATTTGTGATCTAATTGTGAATTTTCTGAGCATCAGAGAGGGCCCTAACAGCAGATCCATTTAGCGAGTAGCGTATTTCTGGGAATCTTCAGCGTAGAACTCGAGCAGCATAGCAACAGACCAGAGGAGGGTGTATTATTTGTCATTTGGGGCTTTGCTAGCTTGCCTTGAGCAAGCCTAAGGGCACTCATTCCAGCACCTTATTGTACACCCATTTTATTAATAAAAAGAGCTCAGCAGCGCAGTTTTGGTGCCAATTTGTGATCTGATTGTTTGTCTTTGTTTTATGGTGTTTTTTCTATGTTTGTTTTGCATATTTACTATTAATTTTCCTTAGGGATGTTACATGAATACAAGAAATGGTTGTTAGGGCCTCATCTGGTGCTCAGAATATTCCGGAAAATTAACCCTGGGCTCGCCTCCAATAACCCACAAAAACCCACGAAGGAATTGGCCAAATGTTGACCTCGGAATTTTGACCCAATTTCCCTCACAACAAATCCATTCAGCCAGTGGCGTATTTTTGGGAATCTTCAGCGTAGAACTTGAGCAACAGATCAGAGGAGGGTGTATTATTTGTCATTTGGGGCTTTGTTAGCTTGCCTTAAGCAAGCCTAGGGGCACTCATTCCAGCACCTTATTGTATACCCATTTTCATTAATAAAAAGAGCTCAGCAACGTAGTTTTGGTGCCAATTTGTGATCTGATTGTGAATTTTTTGAGCATCAGAGAGCGCCCTAATATCAGATCCATTCAACCAATAGCGTATTTCTAGGAATCTCCAGCGTAGAACTTGAGCAGCATAGCAGCAGATCAGAGGAGGGTGTATTATTTGTCATTTAGGGCTTTGCTAGCTTGCCTTGAGCAAGCCCATGGGCACTCATTCCAGCACCTTATTGTACACCCATTTTCATTAATAAAAAGAGCTCAACAGCGCAGTTTTGGTGCCAATTTCTAATCTGATTGTTTGTCTTTGTTTTATGGTGTTTTGTCTATGTTTGCTTTGCATATTTACTATTAATTTTCCTTAGGGATATTGCATGATTGCAAGAAATGGTTGTTAGGCCCTCCTCCGATGCTTTATAGTACTTGCTAGGTTAGATGCTTTGACCTAGTAGCCCATCATGACTTCATCCCGATATTGCTTCAACATTGCTTTTTCTTTTGTTGGATGGCTTCTTCATCACGACATCTCTGTAGTGTAGAATCAGTTATGTGCACCTTTTGTATCTCCAAGGCCTTCAAAGGTGTCAAGAGTCCTTTCTTCTTTTATCAGAATTGTCATGCCTTCTTTCGGGAGATGTCTTATGAAGGCATTTTGTCAGATAGTGATCCTTGGTGATCATGGTGTTCTTCACACGCTTGAACTCTTTCTTCATTTGCTTCTCCTCAGATAGATAGGTCAACCATCTAATGCTTCTTGTGAGAGCATTCCTTCATTGCTTGCTTTCTAGACTTGTCACCATTTCTTCTTGCTTCTTAGTCAGCAACCTTATGCTCCTTATGTGAGCATATTCTTTTGTTGACCTTCATCGCATTGTGGTACATGCCTTCAAGTATGTTCTTGGTAAAAAAGATTCTTTCATGGTTGATCATGTTATAGAACTATACCCATGACTCAATAATATACAAATGATAACATGACTTAAACTTTGATGCATACATACCTCATCTTGATTGTCCTTTGATCATCCTTTGGTGTGGCCCTTCTTGCTTCATCTTAGCTTGCCTGCATATCATCCTTTTCTTGAAACCCATGAATGGGATTGCCAATGAGACCTCTGCCTTGGTCCATGAACCTTCTTTTGAAGATTCCGTCATAGGATCTTAAAGATCCTTGTCTTGCAAATGTTTCCTTTCTTTGGACGATGTAGGTCTTTTAAGATTCTTATCATGATCAATTTTTCTTTCATCATGAATGAGGTCCTATACTAGGTATGCTTCTTCTATATGAATATCTTGAGCTATATCTACCATGCTCCTATATTCTAGAAGATATTTCTATTTATGCATTTTTGTTCTTATCATAAATGCTACATCTACATGAGTATCTAGAACTCTATGTACATCATGTTGCTAGATTCTAGAGGATGCTTCTAGCCATACAATTTTATTCCTACATGCTCCTATCCTACTCAAAACTTTGTAAGAAGTCTAAAGTAAAGAGTTTGACATAGTCATAGTAGAGATCCAGAGGATCATCCTTCTTTTGCTTCTTTCCTTCCTCTTTCATCTCTTGAGTTATGTGAGCTTCTTCCCTCTTCCTTTTATGATTGTTGTCCTTCTTAAACTTAGGACAATCCCTTTTGTAGTGTCCATATTCTTGGCATCCAAACATTGGATCTTGGACATGTCTTTGTTGTTTGTTCTTCGCGGACCAAACTTGCCAAATTTACTCCTTCTTTTGGCCATGGTAGCAAATGCTTGCTCCTTTGATCCCACATCTTCTTTTGCCTGAAGTCTAGTTTCCTCTGTCCCACATAGAGACCACATTTCACTGAGAGTGGTTGCTTCCTTCTTAGCATAAATACTAGATGTGAAGTTTACCCACTCCTCAGGGAGAGCATTGAGTACAACAATTGTCATCTCTCTGTCAGACATGACTTCCCCAAGCTCTTGAAGTTGATCTTTCATTTCAGATATTTTCATGAAGTAGGGAGTAACTGATGGATCAATGGAATATGATGGATAGAAGAAGATAGCAAAGCATAGAGCAAGAGTCTAAGTGTCTAAGTGTCTTGGGTCGTAGTACTAAGAAGAAGCTTTGCAGCTGAGTCCGCAGAGGCCTAGTGTGCAGACCCCTGCAGCTGGGTGTGCAAGGTAGGGTTGAGTCTGTAACAAAAAGAAGAAAACAATAAAGAGAAGTTTTATCTGAATTCTGTGTATCTGGTCTATGTTATTACATGTTTGATATTACTTGCAATTATACTGGTCATTTACTGCGCGCACTTATATGAATTGTGAATATTGTTAAGTATAACTAAAAGTGTATAAATAAGTTCAATTAATCACCTAATATAGGGTTGCGCGAAGGCAGCATCTCACGCTGCGAGGTACAGGTAAGTGTGCATAGCGACGTGCGCGCAGGGTCAAAACTGCAGACCACTTGGAAAGTTGGAACCCATCAGACATCCCAAGGGTGCGGAAACTTGGTTTTAGCACCCTCCCATACTACTTCAGGTGAGACCTCAATCCGCGCTCTACGGACTGTTGTCGAAAGGGTCAGTAGTACCGGGATTTGTTTGGCTAATTCACCTCTGAACCTGGGTCAAGCCCCAACAAGCCAACAAATGGTTCTGTTGCCAGGACCGGGATCTCCATAAGGGATGTCTGATGTCGTGTCACTGGAATCCAACAAAGAAAGAAATTGAAGGGTGGTTAGACAAAAAGATTCACGAATTCGCGCCGCAAGAAAACAAGAATCCGCGAATATCAAAGGAACAATGGTTAGAGCGCTATTTATATACGGAAATCCACGAAATTTTCTTTGCATCCTTCCCCTCTGAGTTGTATGAGTGGATAGCGAAGCTAGCAGACAGTCAAGGAAGGTGTAGGCTCGACAAACCGATTGTGTGGACTCCAGAATTAGTGCGTAAAACTAGAAGCATCGGAAGATAAGATCGGGCGCGCTGTAGAGCATTGGCTCGATCAAATTATAGGGGGGTTTATCACCGAGTTCGCGGTAGACACAACAGTTAGCTACAACAAGGCGGAACAACGCTTCCTCAAAGGACCGCGAGGTAAGTACATTAAATCTTTGAACACTTGGATTAAGAAGTTATTGTGTGAAAAGCGGGTTATGCGAATAAATTAATGTTTGGGGCTACGCGAAGTGGGAAGATCTATAGAAACGAAGGAAGCGCAGAGATAAAAAATAGCCCCTTGATTTTGCCTCGACGAGAAAGTGAGGAAGAGCTCGCGAAACTTTCTCCGAGAAGCGCGGTCAGTCTGATAAGGCAGCGAATTCCGCGCCTACCACCTCCACCTACACCACCACCAGTCTCACCATCTTCACCTCCATCTCCGCCCACACCACCTCCGCCACCACCACAGTTCAATATGGCGAGCACGATAAAATTGCCAGTATTCAGAGGAGTGGGGAACGCAGATTTGAACCAATTTTGGTTCGTGGTAAGGGCCGTATGGGAAGCACAAGGAGTTGTGGATGACAACATAAAGAAGGCAACGCTGGTAAGCTCGTTGCAGGATCGCGCACTAACATGGTACATTAAGCATTCTAATGACCATCCAAACGCGGGGATCGCAGATATCCAGGTTGCGTTGAACAGGGAATTTAGCAGGCCAAAGTCGGAGACACATTCGATTATCGGGTTTAAGGAGATCGCAATGCTTCCAGGCAAGACCCCATGGGATCTGGACCAAAGACTGAAGAGTATGATTCGTGAAGCCAACATGACCTTGATGGATGGACAGCACCGCGCATGGTTTGTAGCATCACTAACGCCGCATTTAAGGAGGGCGTTGTCGCAGCAGAATTTATCCACCCAGGCCAAAACTTTGGAGATTGTAATGAGACTGCACGAGACCCCAATACAAGATCCTGGCCTGGGAGTCCAACAGGTCCACGAGCAACTGCAAAATTTGTGTCTGGAAATGCAAAGTTTGATACAGGACAGGACAACTTGACCAGAGGCGCGTGAGGAGGTATGGTGCATAAAATGCAAAGGCCAGGGGCATGACAAGGACCATTGTCCAGTCTTCGCGAATTACTTGGCGAGAGGAGGACCAATGCCATTAAGACCAGAGGCACAAGCAGGATCAAGCACGGTGCCTGCATTATGGTGCGGGATTTGTCAAATAGGAGAAAAACATGCTACGGATAATTGCCATCTATTACAGAAGTACACGCGAACGTTTGTTCTGTAATTTCTGCAGATCGGTAGGCCATGATGAGCACACCTGCAGAAGTTATGAACTGACGATGGATCAGACTCCTGCCTACAAAGTGCAAACCAAAATGTGAACCCTCGATCCAAACGCAGGTATGGCACGCGCTGGATTTCAGGGGCGCGGACGAGGTCGAGGTGGAATGGGACCAAGAAAGGGTCGCGGACAACTGATTTGCTACAATTACGGAGGGCCAGGGCATTATGCCTGCGACTATACAAATCCAACAAGAGCGTCATGTTTATATTGTACTCAGTTTGACCATGAGAGAGAGGACTGCCTTACACTGATAGCGAGGCTGTGCGATAAAGGGATACTCTAGCCTCCCCCGACTCAGAATTTGCAAATGATGAGGTCTAAGTTGCACGAAGAGGACCCGAATGTAAACATCGTGCTCAGAAGTGGTATCACGACAGGAGATGATAAAGGTAAGCACCCTGAAGAAAGTGTGTGGGTTTGCAAGGCTCCTACAAAGGAACCTAAATTTGATTTGGAGCGTGCTAAGGAGACATTCATGGAAGCTAAGAAGAGCTTCACGGAGGCCTCCACTTCAGGTAGTAAGGATCAACTAGAGTCGGAGATGGATCCTTCAATGATCACTACCTTTCTAGAGACATGTATGAAATTGTTGCGCGACAGCAAGGCTGTGAAAGGACCGCAGGAACTTATCACTAGGTGCACTGGGTCAGGAGAACTGCGCGTAGTCCGGAAGCTCGGAAAACATACATCGCGAACAGGAAGGGAAATGAGATTGACTACGTAAATCGGGGAGTATGAAATGGATCAAGTGATTCTCGTTCTAGGATCGGACGCAAATGTGCTGCCAAAGCAGACATGGGAGCGCATGGGTAGGCCCGCATTGCAATGGTCCCCTATTCAATTACGAATGGCGAACCAACAGAAGATCCTATCGATGGGAAGGTTGCAGAGGATAACAGTAGACATCGAAGGTGCGAGCGCACTGGCAGATTTCGAGGTGATAGAGATTGTCAATGACAGCAATCCCTATCCCGCGCTACTATTATGAACGGAGTGATAAATCTAAAGAAGCGCAAAATGATTTTTGAGAAGAAGTCACTACGTGTAGTGGTGCCTTTAGACCCTGCGGAAGGAGCGCGCTACACAGAGACAGTGCGCGACGACGAGCTAGACTGTATCTTACAAGATAACCGCTCAGGAACAGGATTGGGTGAATCCTACAGTGGATGGCCGAATTTCGTGGGAGGGTGAAAGCTCCTACACATCAAACTCAGATGAGGAAAAGAATGATGGCAAAACCGGTTACACAAGGTAACCATGCTCAATGATGGTAAGATCACTGCACTGCGTGAAAACAGAGATAAAGGATCTGCCTATGTACAACGGGTTGACAGCGGTGGATGAATTCTTGAACAAATTTGAGAGTGAAGTGCCAGAACAACAACGGTTCGACGCTCTGAAATGGGCACTGTGCGCTACGCCTGTAAGGTGGTGGGGTACGCACCAGCAGATTTTCGGGGACTGGCGCGAATGCAGAAAGATGATGTGCTTACGATTTGGGAAGCCTTCGATGAGGACAGAAGCCAGGCAGGGTGGACGAAACAGCCTGTGCGCCCAACTTTCCAGATGGGTACAGGCGTATGGTATGCAGCCTGCACAAACGCACACCACTATCACGATAGGAAACAGGGACAAGCAGCAGAAGCAGGCAGGGCAAGTGCGTGAACGACAAAGTATGAAAGACCTAGCGCTCCGAAAATCATAAACGGGGAAGCCTTTGACAAGGTGTGCGAAGTGTTGAATAGGGTCCACCATGTGTGACGCACCGACTGGGACCTGCGCATACCAGTGTTGTATGGGCTTATAGGACCATGTGCAAAACACTGACCGCGTAAGCGCTTCCGAAGCTAAAGTATGAAGCAGGGGTTGTAGTCCATGTGGAGCATGCAAAGACAAGTCTGCGCAAAACAACACCCGTAGATATGATGGTCCGCACAAACCAGAACGAAGAAATCACACAGTTGCGCGAAACAGAACATATAAGACTTGAGGAAGAAATCCGACGAGGAAACTTTAGACTTCGCGAACTTGAAAAAGACCGGGTACGGCTAAGGGAGAAAAGCGCTTTAATGGACGCAGAGGTCAAGAAGCTGGAAAACGAAATAAAGGAAGCATTTCTCGTCGAACAACCGAGATGGCAAGGTAAGGTGCGTACAGTCATACTGACAAATTGGAAAACTATCGCCGTGAACTGGTTAGTCTGTTGCCATGGCTGAGACCACATCTTGCCAAACGTAGTGACCAGGGTAGCGCAATGCAAATAGTAGAGTGTGTGATGTCGATCACTATAATGGAAGATAGGGATTCTTCGCGAACCATGGTGGAGGACGAGATGAAGCCCCACACGGGTGGTGCGCCCACCTGACTAGCCGTAGGAAGGAGAGTCTTAGTGCTCCAAGCAGTTGAAAGGAAGCACGAGACTATAAACTATTCTGCCTGGGGGCTGCACAATATGGGAGATGCACGTAGAACCAGAACGTCACAGGTTTCGCGACCGTGCATGGAGGGCTGCGCTGCCGTGTGAGTTGGCTGGGAAGTGACCGTTGGTGTCACTATTCATGACAGGATGTCCGATTTGAAGCCAAATGGAGCGGGCGGCGGGCATTTAAGACGCATTCAAATACTTCCTCCTTCTGCACTGTCACTTCCAGCACTTGGCTTCTTCGCACTTCTTCCTTCTTCAGCTGCTTGTCTAGGTTAGGAAACCCTATGACATTAGGGGTTCTTTGCTTCGTTATAGAGAGTACCTTCTTCCCCTTTCTTTGAATACCTTGTAGACCTGGATGCATATCCAAATGAGACCTTTAAGTGTGCTTCCCTCGACTATGGTCAAATCTGCATAAGTTGACTTCTGAAAACTTCACGTGTGGACAGAAACCCTAGGAATAGTCCTCTTGACCTCGTTGTTTATTCCTTTTATCTTTGTTGGAGAGAGAGGCCTTGTAGGCCTACTTTGCACCCAAAACAATAAGGAATATACTTTTGTAATATCACTGTTGATGTAGCCGCAGATTGTCCCTCATCCCTCGGCACGTGTCGTTGTACATACCCTAGAAAAAAGCCCTAAACCTTCGTTGTTCTTCCTTCTTTCTTCGCTGCCCTAAGAGACCCCTTTTCTTGCCTTTTCTTCATCTTACTTGTCTCCTCCTTGCTTGCAGATGTCAGAGCTACTTCTTCATTTTCTTTTGGAGTGGACAACCTCTATAAATAGAGGATTTTCCCTCCAATTAAGCCGACTTGACTGGTTGTCTTTAGGCCGACTTACAGTTTGCTCTTTAATTCACTTTTAATCATTATTTTGCTACTTGTAGACTTCGTTGCTGCTAGGAGAGGATTTGACAATGCTTGGAGGCATTCCCTTGACCTTGTATGATGTCATACATGATGTAACATGCCCTCTAAGGGTCTTATCATAATTACATTTTGACTTTGACTCCCTAGAAGCACTTCAAAATGTGCTTGACCTATTTTCAATGAGCAAGAAACTCATTGACAAATAATACAAAAATAATTTCTCTTACTTGAATAAGTACAAATATCAAAATTACATTTATGAAGACCTAGACTAGTTACATTTCCTTCAACAGTTTTAGGGTGAGGTTGGAGGGAAAAACTTTGTCGATCATCCGTGTTTAGAAACACAGATGAATCAGTGAGACGAAAAACCTCCTGGGATGAAATTTGTAACCAAAATAATAAGCTTACCTAGGTTGTTACATACATACACGGTCTTACTAGCATCACTTACATTACAAATTTTGCAAAATGGGTTTACAATGACTAAAAAACTGATGCCAGATGATCTTGATCCTTTGAAAATTTTGGTACAACTACTTCCTTGGAACTTTGATAATATGTGTGCAACATGCACTAATTGTCGATATGTATTGTGCAATACATCGTGCTTATGGATTGCGCAGTCACTATCACTAGTGATTGCACAAGCCTTACCTTCACGAGCTACACAATGATCATCTGAGATTGCATAGAAAGATGTGTGTTTGTGGATTCATCACAGACAGAACATGTGTGACCAAGTGACTTCACACTAAGAAGAAGACTCAATACTTTACAAATCATTAGATGACCACAAAGTGACCATAGAACAACAGATCGCAAGATCCTCAGTAGGCTCTAAAAAGCAACTGTAAGTAAAATTTTGGAGGGTGTTTGTCGCAGCGACAACACCTTCACAGATTCCTTTCCATAAGTCATTAAAAATTAAGGTGTGCTTGATCTTTCTAGACCATTTTTGGTAGTTTTCTTTCCTAATGAACACTACACCAACTATGGAAATGAGTGAATGCATCTTTGCCACCAACGTATAAGCTTAGGAATAAGAGCAGGATTTCATAGGTCAAAAGAGATGCCAAGAGAGGCTTAGCACAAATTCTATAATGTCTTTGCTATGAATCTCCCTTATCAAATATATACCCTATACAGTGATCATACCAAAGAGGAGCAAGACATGGAAGACTTGTGGCTTCAAAACATAAGTTAAAAAAATGGACACCTAAGCCTTATCTTGCATATAATAATTTTAGCATAGAATAAATGTTACTACACAAAATAATGCAATGGATTTCTAAAGGTTTAAGCCTTAAAACACCCTGTCAAGTTGGCTTTGGATCGGATTAATGTTTTCAAAAACATGGTAGAGAGTATCGAATAAGATCGAAACATTGAAGTTGACGTTGAAGATGTCCTTCACATAGACACTGCTTGAGTGGAATCTGCATTCAAAGATGCTTGGCAATGCTAAAGACTTCAGCAAACAGGAGTGCCTCGCCTTTTGTTCCCATCTCCAACCTTGTGCATAAAATGGCGTAGATAATACATTTTTCCAACCTAGTTCCAACTACATTAAGTAAGGTCAGGCAACTAAAGCGCAATGCCCCCTTTGACAATAATATGAAACTTGGCTTTGCCAAGCAAGCTGAGAGAGAGACCATTTATGAAGGTTGCACGTAGTAGTTGCCTAAGGATATACCTAATGCAGAGATAGAGAAATAATTATCTAGAATGGGTTGGTGAGTGTTGTCACCCAAATTGTACACTTCAAATGCGACAACGTTCAGGGCAGTAATTGTCACTCTGATCCCTACCCTCTCCGTTCTAGCTATCTCCTAGGCAAGCTAACGGGGATAGTCCCTAAAGGGTGAAAGGGTGGATGATGAAGGGAAACCTGTTGGAAACCAACAGGTTCTAGGAGATGCACTTAGGATTCTTATTAAATTGACTTAAATTAAATGCAAGGGTGATTAATCGAGCGGTGCTTAGGCTATTCAATTAGATTAGACTATTTAGATTTAAAGTTATGAGACCAGTGCCTTCGACTACAATGCTCAGAGAAATTAACTTGCAAAATAAATGGATTATCAAGTCACAAGATAACAAGTGTTGCTTATGAAAATTAGCTTAACAGTTAGAAATATGAGCAAGACAACAAGACTTGCAACCACTTTCAAACTGCCAATAGTTTGCAATTAGAAGCTCAAAACACAATGTGATGATCCGATTCACAACAAAATGATTCACTTTATGACCAAGTAAGATGCAATTTAGGAATTAAGCCCACAATTCTAAGTGTTCCCAAGGATGCAATGCAAGGTGAAGAGATGCAAAGGGATAGATAGCAAACTTAACAAGGCTATCCTCAAGACGAGAAAAGTGCCAATATAATCAACTGCAAGCACATAATGATCACTTCAGAATATACCAGTGTTTGTCTAATATCAAGAAATCAAACTTCTGAAAGCTATGATCAACTGAGAAAATCCTATGTAACTATTTACTACGGAGCCAAAAACACCTGTCAAAAAGTTGATGAGTGCTAAATTCCCATCAATGAGATGATAAAGATACAAAGTGCTTAAAATGAATGAGTAAGATCAAGATCTCCTAGAGTAATAAAACAGACTTAGAGCACGAAGGCTTATGACAGAGATAGCATGAAGCAAATATACTCAACGAGGTATTAGGAGACTTGCTGAGATAATTTCATATGCCCTTCAAGTTATTAGCGCTCATGAAGATAATTTCACTTGAATGCTAAAGCAAGGATGAGTGCAACTGGAACTTCAAGTTACAAGGATCATGAGGCAACAAGAGTACTAACAGACACTTTAAAAAAAAGATGCAACAAGGACAAAAAATAGCTAACAAGAAGGCAATAAAAGGCTAGCAGTAAATGCAATTATCAATCTGCTTTCGAATGCAAATAGATTTCACAAGCAAATCAATTTTAAACAATAGAAGAAAATGTTCCAGAACATAAAAGAACTTCTGTCAAGATGAGATGGCCTACTACAACCACTTTTCAGTCAAGGCTAGTATGCAACATCCAACTAAGAGCAATAATGAGATCAGAACATTCATTTTCTTATGATTGTTATGTTTATTCCTTAGTGTTTTAGGACCAATTATTATGTATTCCTTCTATGAATTAATATTTGCAACAAATGCCTCAGAACTGAAATGATAAACAGTCTACAGTGAAAGTCACAGTGAGGGGAATTGGGCCTTAAAGGGCTGCAGTTATTCTTCAAAGGTTAATATACCAAGGTGGGCAACCTATGTATACCTCAAACAAGTCCTCAAACCTTCCCAAAAGGGCAGAATATACTTGGCAACCACAAAGAAAGAACTAGTACTGAAATGCAATGCAAAGGTGCCACTGAGCTTACTGCTGTAGCATTCGCTGATGCGGACTGCAATCTTAAGGTTAGTCACAAAAAATTTGCTAGGAACAAGAACCCGTGGACAAGGATCAAAAACAACAAGATGAACCCACTGTAACTACTGCCAAGCATACATTTAGTTTACTTATCACTCATCAGAGGATTAGTCAAGAGTAATTTCTGAAAGCAAATTTTATGCCAAGAGTAAAACACTAATTATATCAGAAGGCGGCAATTCTATAACAGACCTCTGTAAAACCAAATCAGCCCACTAGCTTTCAAGCTAGTCATCAAACAGTGAAAGCCCAAAACACTTGGAATAGTCCTTCTGATTATTATGTCATTTCTTATTGTACTCTAGGGCTTCGTTTTATTAGTTTCTCAATGTGATTAGGATCTGTGTATGATGCTTCAAAATTTGAAAGGATATGATAGCCTGCAGTAAGTGAAAGTAAGAGAGGCACAAAACCACAAAGCCCTGCAGCCCTTATTTCAAAGGCTGGTGTACTACTCTAAGTGACCAGGTAGCAGTGTTTCAGCTATGCAACCCTTCCAAAGAGGAAAGTAATCTCCTGCAACCACAGAACTTAAGCCCTGGCCAATTTTAATGTGCTCATCCTCTGAAGGTGATGCTTCAGATTCTGAGCAAATTCCTTAAAAAGGGACAGGGCAAGGATCAAGTAACAATGTTTAGCCCACAAATCAATAACTCCTACAAAAATGCAACGCTATCCTGCAATGACAAAGCATTAGTTCTGCAATTAAACACAAATGAGTAACAATGGACAGTAGCCTTAAAACAGCCCTGCGGAACCGTGATGGCAAATTTTGTAAGAGCAAACCACTGTCAAACCCTCAAGATTTTGTTAGGCCTGCACAAGATCAGATTAGTATCAATTGTAATGAACTTGTGACCCCTTTCAATGCATGCAGCTAGGATATATTGGACTGTTAGGCCAGCAGCCAGGGCCTATTAACCTTGAGACCTTTACAGCTGCCTGATGAGCTCAATAACCAGTCTTTAACCTGCGGCCAGCCACAAAAATGGTAATTTTGGACCCAAAAAGCCTAGACATCTAGGGTTTCTGAGAGCTAGAACCCTTAGATCTGAGATATCCACCTGCGAAAAATAACCTGAAAACCCTAGACGTCCATCCAAATATATAAAAATAAATAAAATAGGCTATAAATCAAGGAAGGAAATAATAAACAAAAGTTAGAGGAAAATTATTTTGAAATTTAAAATTTACAATAAAAGTTATGGGAGGGATAGAAATTTTATTCACAAATTTATTTACAACAAAAATATAATACAAGGGCCCAAAAAATTACTCGAAAAACAATTTACAAACAAATTAAAAATTATTTGCAATATTTACAAAATTAAATACAAGCTCCCATTAGCAAATTAATTTTTTTTAGCCCAAGATCAAATAGTAATTTTTAAAAAATTTAATTTTGAAAAATATTTTTAAATGAATAACAATGGATGAATAATTCCAAATGATAGATTGGCCAAAACTCTTCTGCAAAATTAATTACCACAACGAAATCTCAAGGCCCAAACATAGTCGGCCCTTCCCCACAGTCTGTGAACTTGGAGCCCAAGGGCTACCGTACCTGTAAATCTCTATAATTTTCTCAAAATAAAATTCTTGGATCATATGGTAAATCAGATCACTTAAGATAGCATGCACCAATAAAATGTTATTCTCACCGACAAATGAAATAACAATTCATAAAAATGTATTCAGCACAAAATAGGATCACACGTAGCTAACACATATCACGGATCAGCAGAAGAAGAACACCATGAACTAAAACCCCAAAGCCATTCTATTATGATAAAAAATGCTCCCAGCAGAGCAGCAGCCCAATATGAGCGTTACAAAATTTTTCTCATTTAGAGATAATCCAAATGTATCAAATAGAAGCTCAATAGCTTCTTTACATAGAGAAACCCCTCAAAGGGGAAAATAACAGTTAGGTGGTTTGATCCTCGTCAAAATAATCTAGACCATTGAAAATAACTTTATCATATTTTAATCTCCACCATTGAATTTTTTATTTTGCAGAAAATTTTGAATTTTCTTAAAAACATGTAATCAGTGTTCCACGGGGACGCGTCCCCCAGGGTCGGGTGCGCGCATCCCTCACACCCCACGCACCTGGGACGGGGGGACATCTGGGGAAACGTTTCCCCACGTCCCCCTTTTGGGGAAACACGGGGAGACACAGGGGGGACGTTTCCCCAGTGTGGGGGATGCAACTCCCCAAAAGGGGGATGCCTGGGCATCACCCCTCAAAATGGGCTATGCGTCCCCCTTTAAATTTGCTTGTAAACAATGGTTTATGACAGAGAAAACCTACTATTTGACCATATTTCCCTACTAATGCTAAGCAATTCATGGTAATGTTAAATTCTTAAAGTAAAAGGACTTTTACTTAAATTTTTAACATTATCATGAAATGACTCAGGATGTTTGAGAGTGGTTCTGACCTCATTGGATTTCATATGGAGAAAGTAGAATTTTAGATCTCACTCAAAATCCAGCAGACTTAACAGTGTTTCAAGAATTCAGGATTCGATGGATTGCAATGTTTCCATTGCATTTTGTCATGTACAAGGGTATGGAATTAGTATTTAATCAAGAGCACCAAACCCTCTGTGTATTTTAGAGTGACTTTTAGACTCATCACTCCACTGTTTTTGAGTTTTAATTATATCAATTTACTATTCCAGACTTTAGATTTCAGTATCTATTATAGTCTATTTTTCTTAGTACTAATTAGATTCTAGAATGATGAATGATGAATTTAAATTTTAAATCAATTTAGAATCTAGAATGATGAATTTAATTTTTAAATCAACGTAGATTCTAGAATGTTGAATAATGAATAATGAATATGGATCAGAGTATTTCATTATTGAATCTCGTGGTCTATGGATGAATCATGTATGTATTAGTAAGGAGGATGAGTATGTACTATGGATCAATGTATTTCAGCATGTATTATTGTATTTATGCTTTCATTTATGAATTATAAATTAATATATATTATATATTATATATATTATATATATTTTATATATATAAAAAGTAAAAAAAATTATATACCCCGACATCCCCCCAATCCCCCCTAAATTTCCCTAAAATTTGAGGGTACTCCCACACGTCCCCTTTGTGCGTCTCCCCATCCCATAGTCTTGGTGGAACATTGCATTTAATTAATCTAAAAATTAATATTTTGGATTAATTTCCTCAAAAATTTGACTTTGACTTAACCACCAAAGTCCAAGGGCACAAATTTTCTTAAAATATCCATTTTTCCCTTGGTGGAAGACCTCCAAAAATTTACTTTCCTTTGACCCGCGATTTTTTTATTATTTTCCACTTGGAGAGAAATTAATTTCTCTATAGTTATTTTTTTACTCAAAATTAATTAATTTTCTAATTTAGGATTTAATTTAAATTAGCCAGAAAAATTAATTAATCGACACTAGAGGGGATTTAATGATTTTTCCACCCTCAAATATTTTTAGCCATGGTTTCTGATTGTGAGGAACCATGCACTAAAATATTTTTACATCAGATAATTACAAATTCAACCCTTAGAAGAGGAAATACACATTTACACATAGACCCTCAACAACTTACCCAATTATGTGACACAATATGATCTAGTATCAAACCAAGTGTGTTTGTAATAAAATAATTTAGCCAATGTGCTAAAATTATTCCCAAACACACTTTTACAATAGACTCGATTTAACACTAGGACTCACCTAAGACCTTGTCAACGAATTCCATCCTAGTTTTGGGCTTTAAGATGGAAGAAAAACTTTGTCAATTATCTGTGTTCACAAACACACATAATTCAGGGAGGTTAAAAAACTTCCTAGGATGTAATCCTTTACCAAAATCAGAGGCTTATCTAAGTGTTGTTACATAATTAAATGGCCATACTATCATCATTTACAATACATTTTGCAGAAATTGGATTTATAATGACATATTTATGCTGGTTGATGACTTTGAACCTTGAAAAAATTTGTCCACTGCTTCCTCAGACTGTTGACAAAATTATGGATAATAGCAAGCATTTATCAAAAAAAACATATGGGAATTAGGCAAGTATTGAATTAATCACAATAGCATTGAAATAGTGAGGGTGCTCTTCCCCACGCTCATTCATCTTTATCAACTCGGTGGATACGGCATCCAAAGAGATCCTAAGCATTTCAAGGACATAGCCAGAGTGACAGTAGCAATGTTACACTAGAAATAACGACTGGAAATGGCTAACAACGTTACTTAAATAATGTAGGCTACAAGCAAACGAACAAAGAAAACATGTATGGCAAGGGCAAAGATTGCAGAGAGGTGAAAGAGGAGCAGCAGAGTGACAAACAATGGGTGGAAACTATTGATTTGGGGTAACATCAGATGTGCTCTAGACACGAAAATTGGTGGAGATGCTAAAGCACATGAGATCTCTAATACCTAGAAATGGTTTGGGAAGATTCTAAATAGTTTGGGAGATATTAAAATAATTAATATTTTTAATGGAGTCCCTAAGTCTAAACTTAGGGAAAATAAATATAATGTGAATTAATATAAAACTGAGTTAGAATGGTCCAAAAGTCATGGATCAAGCCAGATCTAATCTTAGTCGTTGATTAGGGACTTAATCTCGGTCGTTGAATTGTCAACAAGAAAAGTATAAAAAGAGGCTTGAGGGTCACATGGAGAACACACCGAGTTGATCAAGAATTCGATTTTCTAGGGCAGGGCTTGCTGAGGAAATCAAAGGAGTGATCAGAGTTTCTACTAAGGGGCAGTGAATACAAAAGCAGAGAGGCAGAGAGGGTACCGGGAGCATCAACGCAGAATCTGGAGTGAGAGGGATGCAGAGCCAGCTAGAGGCCACGCAAAGACAGCCAGAATCCATGCAAAGGCAGCCAGGAGCTGTGCAGTGCCTAAGGAGAGCCAGCGTGAGTGATGCAAAGGCTCCAGAGGCTGACGCAAGGCTAGTTGGGCTGACGTTGGGCCAGAGAGGCTAACGCAGTCCCTAGAGGCAAACGCTGGGAGATTTCGTGGGGCAGATTGGAGCTGAGAGTTTTGGGATTGTTCATCCGAGGTTTTTAGCCGGAATATCTGCCTCCGACTGAGAGGTACTACTGCCGAGAGCATTCTGTGTTGGGTGAGCCATTTCTGGCACCCAGATTGTATTCTGAAACTGCTTTAATAATAAAACCCTCAGATAGTTGCACCGGTTTTCCCGCATTGGGTTTTTTCGGGGACATTAGTCCAAAAATAACGGTGTCACTTGTGTGCTTGTTTTTCCTTCAATTGATGATCTGTATGTGTTGAGCATGTACTTGTATTTATTTTCAGTATTTACATGGTAAATAACTTGTTAATTAACAGAACAAGTAGGAAGAAATAAATCAGAGAGTACATGAAGGATTTCTAACAAATAGACTTAGAAATTCCAACATGGTATCAGAGGATGTTTGTAGATCACAAAAGAACTGAGGACATCAGCTGAACAAAGCAGTAGCAGCAGCAGTAGAAAACAGTTGTCCCGAGTGACAGAAGTTGTTCCTAACAGAGAAGCAGCAAGGAAGGGGTGGCGCAGTTCCTACGTCATCAAGTTTGAGTCAGGAAGAGGATCAGTGCAGTGGCAGAGGGGAGCAAACTCAACCTACGCAGTGCCCGGTCATCTTTCTCAGTCAGGAAGGATTGACACCCGTGACCAGGAGGTGCGGATTTTGTTGGTGCCGAGATTGCGTAGAGCCTAGAAGCTCTAGCATTGAATTTGTTGGGGTTTGGGAGGTTGTGAGTAAGTTGCAGAGTGAAGCTGGTGGGGTATTATAGTTAGAACAGTACCTAACAGGGCAAGACCAAGGAGGAGCGAGTTGCTACCGAGGATTTCTAGCCAAGAAATCCGGATCAGTGGTGCAGCTGCACTAAGGATCAGAGTGGGGGCATCTCGACATTGGCAGAGGGGTTTCCAGGAGGGAAATCGAGGCTCAGAGGGAGTCACACCGAGAACTTCCAGAAAGGAAGTAGAGGAGCAGCGAGATGGCAGTGAACGGGGTAAGAGACCAGGATAGACTAGACAGAGCCTCAAACTTTGTAGTCTAGAACGCCATAATCTTATCTATTCTAGACAGGAACCGTCTCAAGTCATTCGCCTTGAGGACAATAGTGGTCCCAGTTGACCCAGATGATAACGATAAGTACGAGGATGCAATGGCGAGGGCCAAGAGCATCATCCTTGACGAGGTCAAGGACCATGTAGTACCACACATTGCCGAGAAGAATACGGCAAATGAGATGTGGGAGCCCCTAAAGAAGTTGTATCAGCATACTTCCGTGCAGAGGAAGATGCTACTAGAAAATCAACAGCGGTCATACCAGATGCAAAAGGGAGAACAGATCGACACTTTCCTCAGTCGATTGAAGGAGATCCGGGATCAGCTGCCTTCCATAAGGACCACGGCGGATCAAGAATTGATGATGAGAACAGCCTTGAACGCAATCTCATAAGACTGGGAGGTGTTTGTCCAAACTATACTGGGCAGGGCGACCCTTCCAGATTGGGAGGAAATGTGGGCAACTCTTCACCAAGAAGAGATCAGAAGGCTAAGCAAGGCGGGAAGCAGCAGCAATGGGATCAAGTCAAGAAGGAGGAAGAGGAGGATGCTGCCCTAGCATCTGAGGGAAAGCAGGAGAAACGAAAGAAGAAGGACCTCTCTAAGGTCAAATGCTTCAACTGTGGGGAACTGGGTCACTATGCGAGCCAGTGTCCGAGGAAGAAGAGCAAAGGAGAGGCTTCCGAGACCAAGGCTACGCTAGCAAGGGCAAAGAAGGAATTGGAGATAGATGATGACTGTGCCATGAGTGCTCACACGCCACTTGAGCAGAAGTAGGGAGACGTCAAGCTGTAGTCAGACGGACTACAGGCGATGAGAGGCAAGATCCTCGAGGTGCCCAACATCTTGGATTATACCTTGCTAAGGGAGCCCCGAAGAGGAGCAGCAGGACTGGCGAATGTCGGTAGAGACGGATGCGGATGGAGCGACAGAGAGGTGCAGGAGTCCCAAGACAGCGTGAGACAATAGTGCGAGGTGCACGAAGTTGTTGCAGCAACGCAGAGGTCAGAGAGGGAGCACTTGTCAGCAATAGAGGGAGTTTCAGCATCGAGGGTGTCTCTAGCCTTATAGAGATGTCAAAGTTGGGAGATCAGTTACTTAGTTCTCAGTAACTGAGTTGCAGTACAGTGGTTAGCAGTGGCAGTGCTATGGACAGCACGATGGAGCATGATGAGGGGGGTTGCAGTGCAGATGCAGTAGTGGCAGGGACATGGGCAGTAGCACAAATGCAGAGGGAGTTGTCGTACAGATGCAGCAATGGCAGGGCCATGGGTAGTAGTACATGATGCAACAGTGCCGAGCATGTTGGGCGACAAGCCTAGCATCAGCAAAAGGACCAATGTCGGATGATCAGGGTGATGCTCAGTGAGAAGTATTACTAGAGCACAATCCTCACTAAGAGGGAGTGTTGATTTGAGGTAGCATTGGATGTGCTCTAGCCACGAAAATTGGTAGAGAGGCTAAAGCACATGAGATCTCCAATACCTAGAAATGGTTTGGGCAGATATTAAAATAATTAATATTTTTAATGGAGTCCCTAAGTCTAAACTTAGGGAAAATAAAATATTAATGTGAATTAATATAGAACTAAGTTAGAATGGTCCAAAAGTCATGGACCAAGCCAGGTCTAATCTTAGCCGTTGATTAGGGACTTAATCTCGGTCGTTGAATTGTCAACGAGAAAAGTATAAGAGGAGGCTTGAGGGTCACTTGGAAAACACAACGAGTTGAACAAGAATTCGATTTTCTGGGGCAGGGCTTGTTGAGGAAATCGAAGGAGTGATTAGAGTTGCTACTGAGGGGTAGTGAATACAGAAGCAGAGAGGGAGAGAGGGTACCGAGAGCATCAGCACAGACGTCGAAGAGAGAGGGACGCAAAGCCAGCTAGAGGCCACGCAGAGGCAGCGAAAAGCCACGCAAAGGCAGCCAGGAGTTGCGCAGTGCCTAAGGAGAGCCAGTGTGGGTGACGCAAAGGCTCCAGAGGCTGACGCAAAGCCTCCAGAGGCTGGCGCAAGGCTAGTTGGGCTAAGGCTGGGCTGGCGTTGGGCCAGAGAGGCTGATGCAGCCCCTAGAGGCAGATTGCAGCTGAGAGCTGTGGGATTGTTCATCCGGAGTTTTTAGCCGGAATATTTGCCTCCAACTGAGAGGTACTGTTGCCGAGAGCATTCTGTGTTGGGTGAGCCATTTCTAGCACCCAAATTGTATTCTGAAACTGCTTAATAATAAAACCCTCAGATAGCTGCACCGGTTTTCCCGCATTGGGTTTTCTGGGATCATTAGTCCAAAAATAATGGTGTCACTTGTGTGCTTGTTTTTCCTTCAGTTGATGATCTGTATGTGTTGAGCATGTACTTGTATTTATTTTCAATATTTACAAGGTAAATAACTTGTTAATTAACAAAACAAGTACGAAGAAATAAATCAGAAAGTACATGAAGGATTTCTAACAGATAGACTTAGAAATTCCAATAGAAACATCTAAATTTGGGATCTTTCGCTCCAATACCATGTCAAGCCAAGGACTGACTCTCAAATGTGTCTTTGTATTAATGTAAACATGATTATATAACAAGAAGAAGAGGGACCTTTGGGATACATATTACAAGGTCTCTTCCTATTCTAACTCTTAATTTACATATTTAAAAAATTCTCATCCAATCCTTGAGGATTAGGTGTCCAACAATATCATTGAATACTTTCTGGAGTGTTTTATGTTGGAACCATGGTCTAATCTTTTTTACTACAATGGATCATTCTACACATATTGTCTAATGGTAGAGGATGTCACATATGCCATCACGCATTTCTGCATCCCCTTAGAGGGAAACGGTTCATCTATAGTGCCAAAGCCCATTCCTATGCTTTTTGCACCATTCCCTGAAATATCGTGGGGTCAACCTTTGCCACAGATGATCAATTGCAGGTCACGTCTACTATGAATCTCAGCCAAAAGGATGCACGTCAAAATTGAACAAGTTGGTTGGCAAGGGGAGTATGAGGTGGATATGGATTTGCAGGGTCGAGCTTACAGAAAAATAGAAAATGGAAATGGATAAACTTAGCAAACGTAGACGTGTAGATAAATTACCCATCCTAACTACTTTGGAATCCTAGATTTAGAATTGTGTAGTTCGAGAAATTGTGTAGCTCCCATGCCACCATTTCATCTAACAATTGGCAGCTACTGGCTTTTCAAATGGTCATGAAACCCTACGACATTAACTATAACACTGACATTGTATCAAATTTCAAAAGGGCATATCCAACCTCAAATGTTGTGATTTTTGATATTTAACATTGACCCATGATCATCAAAGTTAAAATAATATAATTAGGCTAAGGGCTATATTAGTAAGAATTAGATTAATATAATTCATAAAGGAAAAAATACTATTAAATAAATTGGAGCATTATGATTGGAGTTAGAATTTACTCTTGGAAAAAGTAAAATTAAGTTGAATTTAGTGGCGACCTAAAGTTTTATAAAGTCAATCAAGTTAATGTCCTTTTCAGGGAAAGAGATTAACATCTAATTCTAGAACAGTTCTCGTCATGGGCAATAAAAAGTTTTCACCTGCGATATCCCTCATTACCCTTGCTTTGAGGATAAAGCAATTTTAAGGGGATGGCAATGGTATGAACATAAAATGATAAAATAATAATAATATTATAAATAATCATAAGTTAAATTGTTATCGAAAAATGTGTCGTATCATAAAAACATCTCCATCAGTAAAAAGGCAACTCACCTAGGTATTTATAACGGGGGCCCTCATTGTAATATTCATCATCCTTTTTCATTCTATCAATTATTTATCTATCAATATATTTATACAATTACAATCTTCAAATACAAACGAAAATTGTTTGTTACAAAAAGGGAGTTGACCACATTATTACTCCTACATCAAGATTCCCTTACAAAGGAGGTGACCTTGTTGAGGTTGTTGCTTTAATTGCCAGAGGTTTTGAGGTGCATGAGAGGACTTCTCATGTTCACAAGTTGATAATCATCTTTTATGGATTGTTGCCACTTTTACCATGAGCTCGGTATTTTAGGAATGATGAATTGAGATGTACACAAACTTTTATATTGTGGTTTTTTATAGATCTAATCCACTTGCCTTGGTCTTGTTTGGAGATGTGCACATCTTTGCATTATAGCCTAAATAACTCTTGATGCAGTCCCAAAAGATTTTGTCCCGTGATGTTGACTTTAGGGATGTTGGAGTTTTGACAAGTTATTATTAATGTCCTCTTCATTCTAAAGTGATTTCAAAGTTTAACAAGAAGCAGTGATCCAAGGTTGTGTTCCTTCAAGGCTATGTTCCCTCAATTTCATAGAAGGTCATCATTCTTTTGAAACCCCTTACAAAAGGGAAGTTTAAGATGAAGAGGTAGTAGACTGGTTTGATGTTGTAAACCAAAGTTGCTTTGATTTTGTTTTTCTCGCATGTTCACCATTCAACTGTTGAGTTGCAGATTGCTTGGTTAATTGATTGGAGAGACACGTATCTTTGTGAGTAATGATTGCTTGGATGATGAGGTGTGTGGACCAATACTTGTGGGAGTGACTTTCATGAATGCTCACAAAGTAGGTATGGTGTTAATGTCATGATGTGTAATATTCCTAATTGGAAAATAATAGTAAATACTAAATACCAAAAACATGAACTAGGAACAACAATTAAAATTAAAGTCCAAGCATCCAAATCGGGACACCATAGAAAATAAGCAGAATAATTGAGCCATTTTATTAATCAATGGGAATCTAAGTACATAATGAGCAAGAACAATGGAACTTGGGCTTGATATTCAAGCTGTGCAAACCCCAAGTGAAATCTAGCTAACCCAACAACTGAAATGGCTCCAAACTGATAATGCACACTGCCGGAAAATTTGTTTTTTGTTGCCAAATGGAACTGGTCTTCCTGCTCAAAATAATGACTAGAATGCTCTGAAATTGCAGTCGTGAGCTCCTCTCCTCAAACCTGAAAATACCAAGAAAAGGTTTGGCCTATCTCCAAGTCAAAACTGAACCCACAAAATGATGCAAATTCCGCAACTTACTAGCAATTCACCCTGCAATAAGAATGAGGATTTCAAGCTCGGATATCGCCCGGAAAATTCTATAAAATTAGCCAAAGATTCCTCTCAATAATCCCACAAAAACCCAAAAAGGGTTTGTGCTGAATCCACCAACCCCGGTACCCCCAACAAAAGTAAATTGTCCAATTTTGCCAGAAAACGCCCCACAATATTGATACTGTTGAGTTAAGCCCAAATCCACCACTGGAAATCTCTCCCAACTCTGGCTAAATTCTCCCCTAAGGAATACCTCCAATCTCTGGCCCTTCTCTCTCCTCAACCTCTATTCCTCCAACCCCTACACAAGCCTGCCTGGAGACCCCTGCGCACTTACCAAAATGTAGAATTTCGGCCCCAAGAATTCCCTCAAACTCAACCATACTAATCACCACAAAATCTCCAAATAAAATAGTGGAAAACACTTGCAAATCCTTCGATGTTCTGCTCCTTCGTAACTAATCTCTCTGCAAGTAATTTGAACCACTTATGGGCCCTGGAAGAAACACACACTAGCTGTAATAACCTGCAAATATGCCCAATGGAAACTCTAAATTGAGCTCCCCGAATTTGCCTCACTAGGGAGACACTCTAAGTTCTACGAAATGAGGCTGGAATTTCGCTTGGAACTCCAATGCTAAACAGCGCTTCTCTTCTTGTGCTAAATAGCTCCAAGAGAAGATGTAATATGAAGTGTAACGGTAAAAAAGATGATCAACAAATAAGCCCCTCCTCCTTTTATAATTTCTCCCCATGCTTCTAGACTCCCCTTTTAATTATTATTTTATTGGTGGGAGCCATTTTCCACTAAGTGACTTTTTCATTCATTTTATAAATTAAAAATTTGCCGCCAATCTCCCATAAAATAATACTTGTCACCTTTCTCCAAAATAATATTTTCCCCTTTTAATTAAGACTACCAAAATTGGGCAAATTTCCCAAGCTCACAAAAATGGGGATATTACACGATGGACAAGTATTCTTCAAGCTTCGTGGAGGCATATGATTTACAAGTTACATATTCAAAGAGAGTTGATCGGTGTCACAAAAAACACTTTTCTTGTAAAGAGGGAGTGTTAATTTTTCCAAATTACTCCAAAATCATTTTCACCTAGCTATGATAGTGTTGCATCTCTTAGTCCCTTAGTCATGCTTATGGACATATGGATGGCTCAAGTTGAGTGGATGCTTGACCTTGGATAGAGTTCTAGCATAGCGCACACAACTAAGATATTATTATCCTCTATGACATGATGACTAACCTATTGCTTGCACATAATGGGGAGATCATTTGATTTATTAGGAGAGGTACCTAACTAGGAGGATGAGCATTATGCACTGGGAGGAGGGCACCTAGCACTAAGCAAATGGGACCATGTGACATACACCTTGGATGTTGGATACTTGACTTGAGGATGCTTGCATTGAAGAGCACACTTCATGGGGGTCGATTGTGGACATGAACACATATGTTGAGGAGAAGCACTGGAGCAAATTACTACCTTCGCACACATGTTGAGGATTGTTGGGAAAAAGAAGATATGTGGCACATAGCTAGAGGAGGACCAACTTGCATGAGGACACTTGGATAACAAACCATGTAAGAGGTGACATTTGGCCACCCTTGAAAGGTTTTAATCTGCATTCAATGGAGCATCCCTTGGGAAATCAAGTGGGCCAGTTATGGGCTGTTCTGAACCTGGTTGTGAGCATATGACCTACCGAAAAAACATACAGAAGAAGAACTTAAGAAGCAAAGGATTATAGTTAGATCTAACTACGGCAGCAATGTGATAGCGCTCAAGCATCAGGGGAATTCCATCAGATTTAGAAATCTAGTATGTTAGAAGTTAGAACGTCAATAGAAGATACTCCAGGAATCTCAGTGAAGTATAGCAGCCCCATGTGAAGAAAGGAAGGAGTGGTTTGAAGAAGTCCACCTTATACCTATTATCCACCTTAAAAGAGAAACATGCAGCATAGGAAAGAACTCAGGGATTTGAAAAACCAGCTAATGGCTTTGGGATATAGTTTCACTCTTGAGCACAATGTTTTGTACTTACATTGGAGCTTAAGTTTGGCCCATTTTACTTGAGTGCTCCACCTATTGATGCATCTATCCACTCCAGGATGTCATTTAAACATGTTTCTATACATATCTTGAGGGAATCCACACTAATGGGCCATCTATTTGACCTTCCATCGATACTGCCTTGGGATGATCACACTTCATGGGTCGACTTGGTCTAGAGAACATGTGTGATAGATCATACTTGGCACTTATCTTGATCATTCAACCATGGATGGATTTGTCCACTTAGAGGAATTCGTTTTGTACACATTCATTGGTACTTGCTACTTGCTACTTCGTTCATATGTGGACAAATCATCTAGGAGGGTGACCAAATGGATAATTATTTACTTGCTGTTTTGGACCTTTGACATGGTCTATCTCTCTAACAAAAGAGGCACCCTCTTCTCTTGACTCTATTTTTGGATGGTTGTCGTAACTGACTCCATATTTTATCGTTGTTGACTTGTATACTAGAGTTAATTGCTTGAGGATGGTATTATTATTGCTTTCCTTGAGTATTTTATTGTAAATCCTTGGAGAAAATTTGTGAATATCAACAAATTCTTTCTAATTTTATTGAGAAGTTTGTTAGAGGATTATTTTATGATTACTCCTTGGAGAGATCGGTGTATCTAGGAAAACAAATAATATTTTATTGTAAAAGGAGATGGAGCTTAAACTTATATCAGGGTTTGCTCTCTCCATTTGTGATGTAGAATCTGTGAATGAAAGAACTTGTGAGTAGAAAGACTACTAGCTCTGGAATAATGGTGTGCTATATTTTGCCTATGTTATGATATATTGAATGTACAATTTCTCTATGTGTCTATATTGTTTTAGACACACCATTGAAAACTCTATTTTGCAGGTTTATGGATGCTAGAGTCAACGCAAGGAGCCACACAAGGCCACTAGGCCTAGGCAAGGAGCTACAAAAGGAAGGCTAGCCAACACATATGAACTTGCACCAGAAGCAGGCGGCCATCCATGGGGCTTGAGTGTATGGGAATGGCTTTCAATCCTCAAACATACTCTTACTTGACAAGGGATGGGTGTATGATGAGAGCAATTGCAAAATCCATACACTACAAAGGCAAAGTGGTGGAAACCTTCAAGGATACAAGATTTGGGGCCTTGGTATTAAGAATCTCAATGGTGTTAGATCTAATCAAGCTAAAACGATGAGGTGACTAGATCTAGAAACCACAATTTCTAGATGTTGATACCAATCGATATGAGGGCAAAATCAATAATGCAAGAAGATACACACAATAAAGCAAGTATGAGAGGAAACTGTCAAAATTGTATAATCATTTGTTTCACTATATATAGAATATAAAATTGTGGGAAGATTGATCAAAGTTGAACAAGCATCCAATAAAATACAATAAAGTAGATGAGTGATCAATTTAGACTAAGTTGCCCAAAAGAGATAAGACTAAAGTACAAAGCAAACTAAAGAATAAAATAGAAAAGTACAGATATAATACATGTTCACTAAACCAAGTCTCATCCAACACGCTATCAAATCAAGAGTTCAGAAGCAAATAGGATTTTAAACTTCTACTTCTATAAAAAAGGAACTGATAATTAATGATGAAGCCAGAAGAGACGTACCAACTCTTGCAAATTGTCAGCAATTGAATTGATATTTGATTGCTTCCGTATCAGAACACTAAAACATTTAGTATCACAAATAAAAATAAGAATGTAGCATCATAACAACCTGAATATATTTATAAAACCACCTCTAGAAAATAACACAGCTAAATCCAATGAATAACAGGGATAAATTTTCGGTGATTGTTTTGACTGGCACAGCAGAAAAATTAACCATCATGAAATCTAGGGATATAAACAAAAAATTGTTTTTACTAGCACAACATACAAATTTATGCATCAAGAAATGTTGCGACATAAACAAACCAAGCTAAATTTTTGCAAGAATCCTTGCTGGCAACAATGTTGAAAAATACAAATTACCAACAATGAGATGAGAACCATATATAGGATTCTAACATGCCATGAATTGTATAAACCTTTATGCTGATTACTACAGAAAAATTAGTCTCATACTGATGAAACCATATAAATGCTGCCAACTGGTAGCTTTCTTAAGGTACAAATATGTACAGAGGTTGAAATGTAGGATGCTGGTCACACTGCTTCTAGTAGGGTTGTCATGTCCCTTCCTAATTTAATTTGGAACAAGATTTATTATTACATTTTGGGGCCAATTTTGGAGGTGATGGGGCCCATTCGACTTTATTAGTTGGTTAGACTTAGCATTAGTTATTTTGTTGTGGTTAAGTTGATGTGGATAAGTATACGTGGGGGCCACCCACACTAGGAGAATACGCACTCCCTAGTTCGATTTGCATGGAGGAGAAGTCATTGGTTAAGTGAGGGGCCCATGATGGAGGGAAAATGGAGGGGATAGTGCTCCACGAAATCTATATAAGGAAGCTCTCCTCATCTCATTCATATTTTGGCATATCGAATTTCTCTTTGGTTGCTCGAGCTGCTTAGCCGAGTTACTTGTTGTTTAGAAAGAGTTCTTCAAGCGAAGAGCTCACCCTTTCTTTGGGGTACTTCGAGTGCCACCCTCGGGAGGTTTTTCTTCAGTCTTTCCACAGGAGGATTTCATTGTGGTTTCCAAGTTGCATTCATCTCTAAGTGGTGCATATTTTTTCGGAGGACGCAATGAAGGGATGTCGATTTTGCTTGTGGCATCTTACAGAGGAGTTTTGGCTGGGAGGATTTCCGAAGAGAAGGTATAGGAGATTTGCTGTCATTTTGGAGAGTTTGGGAGCTGGAGGAGAGTGCTTCTCTATAGTGTGACTTTCGCACTTCCTGGGCCAGCGCAAAGGCAGCATTTGGTGCACAAGTGGTAGGTAGCGTATCAATCTTTGAGGCTGAACTTTGCCGGGGAAGCTAAGGGAAGCATTTCTGGAGGAGATTGCTTCATTTCCGGAGCTTGGGAGGAGGATTTTGCTTCTATTCCTTGCAGGCCATATTCTTAAGCAATTTGGAGGGCGTAGGGCATATTGGAGGCCGAATTTGGGAGGTTGGATTCATACCAAACCTTTTCTGGGTTTTTGTGGGTTTTTGTCAAGAAGCTTGGGGCTGAATTTATAACATTTTTTGAGCAGTGAAGGTGGAGTTTCTTGCAGTTCCTTTTGAGCCAGCAATGTAGTTTTCTAGGACAGCACAGAGCACTAGAGGAGCAATGATTTCTAACATTTGAGATCATTGTCTTATCAGCTAGGTTCTGTCACGCTTGCCATTGAGGCAAGGCCAGGTGCATTCCTGCACACTATTATACTTGCTCCATTAATTAATAAAATGGCTCAGTTGATTCTACTTCTAGAGTTTTTATGAGCATTTACTGATTGTTGAAATTTTCTGTGTTGTAAATCGTTTTTGCTTTGCATATCACTGTTTATTTAAGTTTGGAAAATCACAGTGGTATCAGACTCAAATTTTGGGTCAGCCGTGGGGGAAATTTCCTATGAGTGAGAGGGCCGACAAAATATTACTTACAAGAGGCAAAGGTATCGGAGCAGGGAGAGGGAGTTGGAGATTACTCCAGACACAGAGGATCATGGGAAGACAGTAGTAGCAGAGGATATGGGGCAGCCCAAGAGCAGGGAAAAAATGGCCTTCAACAGTCTCTTGAAGGCCTTGAGCGATTTGGCAAAAGGGCAGAAGGAGATGCTAGACAAGATCAAGATGCAGAATCGAGAGCGGAGCACTCACGGGGAGTTTATATTTGGAGAGACTTCAGGGGCCTCTCAACAGCTCATCATCTTTCACCTACTACGCAGCGGCCATCCTCGAGTAAGCCAACTCGAGCTACTTTACCTTCTTTTATACCTTTGACACAGGGGTGGAACGAGTGAAGGAGAGGATCCATTATTGATGGGAGAGCATTTCAGGGAGTGGCAGTCCATGGGAGCAAATTTCAGAGAGGCTCTATCTTTCAGAGATTATTGTCAGCTCAAACGAAATGAAAAAGGGAAGGGCTATGGAAGCCATGGTACGTGGAATTATGAGATGTACCGCACCATTGGGAAGATGTATTTTCCCACCTATGATGGCACTACCAGGTGCACAGCACATGCTTGGGTGGAGAAGTTGAACACATACTTCCAGCTCAATAGGATGACAGAGGTAGAAGCCATCAAGATGGCCACATTGCATTTAGAGGGGGAAGCACACGATTGGTGGTTTCATGGCTTGTCCACTCTGGGGCATGCCGACGTGACCTCCTATGAGGACTTCACATAGAGAGTAGTGGAGTGTTTTGATTGGAGGGATCTAGAGGGTCACTTCAGGGAGCTGACTCAGCTCAGGCAGACAAGATATCCAAAGCATTATATTTCGTAGTTCTTGAGGGTCTTAGTCATGGTGCCTGATTTGTCAGATGTTAGGAGAGTATACACATTCGTGGAGGGGTTGACAAAGCCACTACGGGGACTAGTGAAGTCATGCAAACCATCTACTCTTCTGGAGGCAGTGACCTGTACGCGAGATTTGCAGGGGGGCCATCCCCAAGTGTCGAGCACCATTTCTTCCACACACTCCCTACACTTAGAAGGGAGGTGACACTAGACCACCTACAGTGCGGAGAACAGCCCAAGGGCAGCGATAGTTGGATGATGAGACCAAGAGGGACCTCAAGAGGAGGAAGTTGTGTTTTACATGTCAAGAGCCTTGAGCACTAGGCCATCGGTGCACAGCGGGCAAGGCCCATTACATCGAGGTCTTCTCGGACAACGATCAGGAGGACGAGGTGGAGTTGGAGCTTGGTGGAGGAGAAAGTGAAGATCGAGCAGGGAGGGGACCACCACCACCACCACCACGTGGAGGAGCATCTTTTCACCAGCTGGCGGAGTCCTAGCTGCTTTGTACGGGATTCCCAAATTTTTTACCATGAGGATCAGAGGTGCAGTGCAAGGGCAGCGTGTCTCAATTTTAGTAGACAGTGGGGCCACCCACAATTTTATTGATGCTAAGATGGTCTAGAGGTGGGGCATGACCACTGCAAAGTTTGAGGGGTTTTAAGTCCTAATACCAGGAGATAGGACTATCCCGTGCACTCGATATGTTCCTGCTCTGACTATGACCATGGGGAACTATTCGATGACAGACCACTTTTACGTGGTGGATGTACCGGACACCAATGTGGTGTTGGGTGTCCAATGGTTGTATTCCCTTGGCCGAGTTACCAACGATTGGAAGCAGCTTGTGATGGAGTTTGCTAGGCCGGATGGAAAGCAGGTGGTTCTTCGGGGCATGCATTCGTACCCCTCAGACAATTCGTCCCACAAGATGGTGGCCGGTTTGAGGCATGGAGACATAGCATGGGTTCCCGAGGATAGGGGGAAGGCCAAGCAACCACATCCAAACATACAAGCAGTACTAGATAGGTATCCAGTAGTCTTTGGAGACATATCGCTAAGACAACCACCTCACAGGGGGTTTGAGCACACTATAGAGCTAGAGCCTAGTGTGCAGGCAGTCATTACTACACCCTATAGGCATCCCAAAGCCTATAAGGAAGAGATTGAGAGGGCCATCAAGGAGCTATTGGTGTTGGGCCACATCAGACCAAGTTCTAGTCCATTTGCTTCTTCAGTTGTGCTGGTGAAGAAGAAGGATGGGACTCTACGCATGTGTATTGACTAAAGGGCCCTCAACAAGAAGACGGTGAAGAACACATATCCCATTCCGCGTATTGATGAGTTGATGGACGAACTTAGAGGAGCCAAGTACTTCTCTAAGATAGATTTGCGGTCAGGGTATCATCAAATTCGAGTGAGGGAGCAGGACATCCCGACGATAGCTTTCAAATGTCATTATGGACATTTCGAGTTCCTGGTCATGCCTTTTGGGTTTACCAATGCACCGACCACTTTCCAGTCGTGCATGAACCAAGTGTTCAGAGGTCAGTTAAGGAGCTTTGTACTAGTATTCGTTGATGACAACTTGATCAACAACAAGACATGGGAGGAGCACCTGCAACACCTAGAGACAATATTGCGTATATTGGAGGAGCAGTCATTCTACGCCAAGATGTCCAAGTGCAAGTTTAGGCTGACAAAGATGATCTAGTTGGGGCACATCATAGGCACAAATGGGGTCAAGTGCACAAGGAGAAGATTCAGGCCATTCAGGATTGGCCAAAGCCTCAAGACGTGACAGCGCTGAGAGGATTTTTGGGCATCTGTACCTACTATCGGAAGTTCGTGAAGGGCTTCTCCTAGTTGGCAGCACCCCTTACTAATCTGACTAAGAAGGGGGGGCTTTTCCATGGACACAAGGAGCTCAGGCAGCATTTGATCACCTCAAGGAGGTGATGATTTGTTGCCCGATATTGGCACTTCCGGATTTTTCACAGCCTTACACATTGGAGTGCGATGCATCGAGTGTGGGGATCGGGGCAGTCTTGTCCCAAGGAGGGCACCCCATTGCTTTTGAGAGCCGGAAGGTCCTACCACATGAGATGTCGTATTCCATATACGACGAGGTGATGTTGGCCATAATGCATGCATTGACCAAGTTTAGACAGTACTTGGTGGGGAATCGATTTCGGGTGAAGACGGATCACAACAGTTTTCGCCACTTCATGGGGCAGAAGGGCCTCAATGATAGGCAACAAAGGTGGGTCAGCAAGGTGCAGGCCTACAATTTTGATACTGAGTATGTGCGGGGGAAGCATAATGTGGTGGCGGATGCACTATCCAGGAGACCAGCAAGACTTTCACTCATGAGCATTTGCCATGATTGGAAGGCACAGTAATTGGTAGAGTACTCCAAGGATCGTCGGGCTTGTGAGATCTTAGAGGGAAGGTATGCAGATGAGCGCTATAGGGTGATGGATGAGGGTATATATTACAAAGGGCGCATATTCTTGGTTGTGGGGTCCCAGTTGAGGGAGCGCGTCCTATGTGCAACTCACGATTCTCCTTTGTCTGGACACCAGGGGTTCAAGAAGACTTATATGGAAGTGAGAGAGTGCTTCACCTGGAAGGGCCTTAAAGGGGACGTGTTGAGGCATGTGCAGGAAGGCAAGGCTTGTCAGAGGAAAAAAGGAGAGTTGACCCATCCAGCAGGACTATTGCAGCCTCTTCCTATCCCTCGGGGCAAATGGGAGAGTATCTCTGGACTTCATCACTGGACTTCCCTCGGTACAAGGGAAGGATTATATTTCTATGGCGGTCGACCAGCTGACCAAGTTTGCACATTTCTTTGCCATTCTGACACATTATCAGCTTCACAGGTGGCAGAGTTGTTCTTTAGGGAGGTCTTTCGCCTACACGAACTCCCTAAGACTATAGTCAATGATCGAGACAGCCAATTCATGCAGGGATTTTGGCAAGAGCCTTTTCGGCTAGTTAGCACCGAAGTTCACCTGGAGCACAAGTTACCATCCACAGACCGACAGCCAGACAGAGAAGGTGAACCAGTGGTTAGAGGGCTATCTCAAGAACTATGTGACAGGGAAGCAAAGCGCCTGGATTCGATGGTTGCATTTGGGAGAGTATTGCTACAACACGACACATCACATGTCTATTGGTATGACTCCTTCCCATGCTTTGTATAGGTATGATACTTTGTCTTTCGCTGACACTGTTTTTGGAGACAACAGGGCCCCAAAGGCCAAAGAATGGATCCTAGAGAGCCAAGATATCCTCAAGGCTCTTAAGGGTAACTTGCAGGCAACTCAGAATCAGCAAAAGATGTATGCTGACAGGCATCGGGTGGAGAGGCATTTCAAGGAAGGGGACCTGGTGTACCTTCGATTGTAGCCATACCGGCAATCCACACTATAGTAGAAGGGGATCGAGAACCTACAGTCGAGATTCTTTGGGCCTTACAGGGTGATCAGGAGAGTTGGAGAGGTGGCTTACGAGTTGGAGTTACCACCTAGGAGCAAGATCCATAATAGTTTCCATGTTTGATGCCTCAAGAGGGTGTTGGGGCAACAGGCTACAGCAGTTGTGGAGTTGGCCCCACTTGATGATGAGGGGCACCTGATTTTAGAACCAAAGGCCATCTTGGAGACCAAGGAAAGCAAGCTCAGAAGTAGGATCATAAGAGAATACTTAGTGCGTTGGAAGAGCTTGCCAGAAGAGGATGTTACTTGGGAGGGAGAGCACATATTTGAGCATCCAGCATTGAAGTTTCTTGGGGACAAGCAACATTTGGGAGGGGAGGAATATCATGTCCCTTCCTATATTAATTTGGAACAAGATTAATTATTACATTTTGGGGCCAATTTTGGAGGTGATGGGGCCATTCAATTTTATTAGGAGGCTAGACTTAGCATTAGTTATTTTTTTGTGGTTAAGTATACATGGAGGCCACCCACACTAGGAGAATACGCACTCCCTAGTTCGATTTGCATGGAGGAGAAGTCATTGGTTAAGTGAGGGACCCATGATGGAGGGAAAATGGAGGGGAAAGTGCTCCACAAAATCTATATAAGGAAGGCAGCTCTCCTCGCCTCATTCATCTTTTGGCAAATCGAATTTCTCTTTGGTTGCTCGAGTTGCTTAGCTGAGTCACGTGGCTTTTAGCAAGAGTTCTTCAAGCAAAGAGCTCACCCTTTCTTCAGGGGACTTCGAGTGCCACCCTAGAGAGGATTTTCTTCAGTCTTTCCAGAGGAGGATTTCATTGTGGTTTCCAGCAGTTGCATTCATCTCCAGGTGGTGCGTATTTCTAAAGGACGCATTGAAGGGAGGCTGAGTTTGTTTGTGGCATCTTGCAGAGGAGTTTTGGCCGGGAGGATTTCCGGTGAAAAGGCATAGGAGATTTGTTGTCATTTTGGAAAGTTTGGGAGATGGAGGAGAGTGCTTCTCTGCAGTGTGACTTTCGCACTTCCTGGGCCAGCGCAGAGGCAACATTTGGTGCACACGTGGGAGGTAGCGTATCAGTCTTTGAGGCTGAACTTTGCCAGGGAAGCTAAGGGAAGCATTTGTGGAGGAGATTGCTTCATTTCTAGAGCTTGGGAGGAGGATTTTGCTTGTCCTTGTAGACCGTATTCTTGAGCAGTTTGGAACGCGTACGGCATATTGATGGCCGAATTTGGGAGGTTAGGTTCAATCCAAAGTTCAAACCCTTTCTGGGTTTTTGTGGGTTTTGGTCAAGGAACTTGGCGCTGAATATATAACATTTTCTGAGCAATGAAGGTGGAGTTTCTTATAGTTCCTTTCCAGCTAGCAGTGCAATTTTCTGGGACAGCGCAGAGCATTAGAGGAGTAGTCATTTCCAGCATTTGAGATAATTGTCTTATCACCTGGGTTCTGTCATGCTTGCCATTGAGGCAAGCCCAGGTGCATTCCTCCATACTATTGTACTTGCTCCATTGATTAATAAAAAGGCTCAACTAGTTCTATTTATGGAGTTTTTAAGAGCATTTACTAATTGTTGAAATTTTTTGTGTTGTAAATCGTTTTAGTTTTGCATATCATTATTGATTTAAGTTTGGAACATTACAAGGGTTGATCACAAATTAATGTCGTTGTGATGGTTATTACCAAAAACCATTGTTGAATATGTTGGTCATTTCTTCAAAACGAATTTACATCATCAATAACTTACAAATTTATCTAATGCTACTGTATTTTACAAGTCAAACCAAGTGACAATAGGAAATATCACTTGATTTGGATATAAACCTTTAAGCAACTTATTTTAAGGTACCTTACAATGAAGTCAAAATATGCAAGTTTCATTTAAAGTGTTACACTAAGCAAAGTATGCTTCAAGGAAAAAATGATGTGGATCCTCCCCAACCATTGAACACATCTTATACAATTTTAACGTTTATAACAAACCCAACGTGTATTCATCAAGGGTGACAAAGAATTACAGTGTTCTTCAATTGATTTTTCTCTTTTTATATTACCATTCAATTAGCATGCTAAAAACCCCAGATATTTCAAATTCCATGCAAGTGTCTATATTGAATATTTTTCTCACAGATTACAGTTTAGACAATGCTTGATACAAATCAAAGACTGATTAACGCATGCAAGAAGCAGTTTCCAAAACTACAAAATTAACACCAAAGGTCCATTTCATTCACTAATCGAAAAAAGATTAAGATAATGAAAGGAGCACAGGAATACTTATTTATGTTCAATAAACTGTGGAAAAAGATTTCCAAAGGGTAAATGATACTTCACAACCCACCTATAAGAATCCATACTCAAATGCCCCCCTTGAGTTGGGGCTATGATGTAAAAAGTGGCAAATGCAAAAGTTGGTGTTCTCTCTAAAAAATTTCAGCAGAGCTAATACTTGACACTTGTTAACCTACTAGAGAGAAGAAGGAAGGGAGATGAGCTAAATAAGACAATTTTATTAATGTGCAATGAGTGACCACAAAAGTAGGCCAATGCGACTGAAGGGTGCAACTAATGTGAATACAATGTGGGAGTGCAAGTGCATCTCCTAGAAAATGCCCAAAATAATACAAGGAAAGAAACCTGCATAAGTATATCATCAAAACAAATGTATAAGAACGTGACAAAGGTATGGTGATACAAAACACTAAGTGAGTTTGTTCAACACTGGACAAGTGGACAACCCAACCCAAGGGCCTATCAAGATAGAGAGAGAGAGAGAGAGAGAGAGAGAGAGAGAGAGATTGGAAGATGAGGCCGATGATGTTAGGATCTCCTAAGTATGATGGCCAAGGGCGTGAGGGGGCGAACTGGGAATTGGCTCATTGTTGAGGTCCTCTGGAACCATCGGAGAGCCTCACTGTATGATCCTAGGGGAAATGTATGAGCAAGAGATACTCCTAGCATCCAAAATCGAAAAAGGGAAACTTCAAATGGATCTCTAGTTACTCCTCTCGATCTGGGAGATAGTTTGACGGACAGGAGGTGCTCTATGTGGATCCACCCGGAGTTGATTTCTCTAATGCTCTAAGAATATGTGGCCTGATGTATGGACTAGCACCTTTGAATCGACCTTAATGAGATTGGGTGGACTCCCAGAGAAGAAGACTAAGGAGAAACCAAAGGTATCACCATTTGGTGATCTAGTGCACTCTAGAACTCTATCTTCATTTGTTGCTCCAACCTTGATAGATCAAAAGGAAAGTATGAGGTAATTGGCTTGGTCATTATAAGGCGAGGCATGGCATTTAAGAGCTGAGATTTATTGCTGAAGATCTCCATAACGAAGAGGGATAAGTCTCTCTAGTCTTGGTACCAAAAGAAAGTAGAGAGGGAACCCCCTAAGTTCTTATAAAGGAAACGATAGCATTTTCTGATCTCGTAGTATAAGGAAAACTAAAAAATGAGGTGCATCTTTGTCTCTAGCTCCGAAAGGTGGCACGCCTAGTAGATCATATCAAAACGTTGTATATGGCAATATATCTCTATCTAGAGTTGATGGGAGCCAACCTAGAGCTGCCTCCAAGGGACCTTGAGTGAGTGCATCCAATGTCTACACATATAAGGGGGTAGATGATGATGCCATCCCACAGCTCCAGGAAGTGCTTTAGGTAGAAAGACATGTATAATCTATAGATATTCTCTATGATAGCCTAATTCAATCCCTATCTAGTTGGAAAGAGATGGTACAGCGCATCAAGGGAGAATCTAAATGAGGGAAGGCAATCGAGGGAGATAGTAATCAATGAAGTCGAAACGCCTCTGAGAACCAGCCTTATGTCAGGGCTAAGGAAGGATCTAAAGCAAGAGCCTCCAAGAAGCAAAGTGTGAGATAGGGATACCTCTCTCTCCCAGTGGCATAATATTTGAGAGACATGACTCTATGAAGGAAAGAAACCAAGCAAAAAATGATCTTGAGGTGGAAAGGTTGGACTCCTAACTTTGCCTGAATGATGAGCTACAATTTCGTCTGCTTACATCAAATGATGCTCCTGAGAAGCAAGGTTTGTACACTCACTGACCTAGTCCAATTTGTCTACAACAAGCTCTGTCCCCAAATCTCAGAGCCATAGAGAATAGTGGATTTGAAAGTCGCCTCCATGAGATAGAGTTTGGTCGGGATGTCCTAAAATTGCTATCACAAGCACATTCTCTCGATGAGGGCTCAAGAACTGCTACCCACCAATTTTCCCCTTCTTTGGACAACCAGCCAGCCAGCTAGCTAGTAGCCTTACATTTGCTCAGTACATGATGATATTCCATATTCCTCTACCATTTGCACCAGTCAAACACTTCTCGCCATTTGGCATTCCTCTTGAAAGGAGGAGGATCACCATTGAACAGGCATTTTAACCATTTTGCAATCACGTGCTTTTACTTAATGTTTTAGGCATTCTAACATCAATAAAGGGCTGATATGGACAACTAAATGATATTCACTGTAAACATGTTCTCTCACTTTACAAGGGAGGTTGGTTTTTGACCTTAGTCCAATGGGACCTCCTCTAAGGCCTTAGGGTTATAAAAGGGTCACTACTTGGGAGACTTGGATTAAGGTGTCCATAACGTTTCCATACTTACCACTTTCAACCATTCCCCGAATTTCATATCCATCCTTCAAGTTTGTTGTCTTTGGTTCATTGGGATTGGCACCCTCATATGCTCATCTTTGAGCCTGGGTCGGAAACTTTTCCCTATAGGTTGGTGCAACTAAAAGAGTGATAAAAGTATAAAATGGCCACAAAAAAAGGAAAAGAAATTTAAAATGCAAAAGATCATTGGGACATTAATCAGCACATGGACAAAAGCCTAGCATGAGCACATGGGTTACCATCATTAGCCATCACCTGATTCCTAGGAATTTGATGCTCCATCACATAATAAAGGAACTCTTACATGACCCAACCCTAATGAGCGAGAAAATTACTCATCATTAAGGGGTAGATAAATGTAAATCATTAAAAGCAAGCTTGGGCACCTAAGTTATGCTCCTTATCAAAGAATTATTAAAAGGAAGTAAAAGGTGCACCAAAGGGATGGAAAAATAAGGCCAAGGAAAGGGGTAACTCATGCCTCCACGATTGCTCCCTCCTTACATCTTTACACCCAAGATGATGGGCCTCCATCAGCTATTCCAATGACCATGGCACCTTACCTTGAAGTCTTTCCCATCCATTGTCATTATTATCACAAACACCTATCGATTGAAGGGTTGACCTAGGACATGTCACCTCCTCTTAGCAACTGGAAACACCTAATAGAGTTGATCATCTAGCCATCCATAACATGGGTAGCGAACACTTTTACGAGACTTGATCTAGTTAGATATTTGAAGGTGATCTTAATTTGAAGCGTTATTCTTCCCTTGACAATTAAGTATGGTTCACTATGATGCATCTATGTTCATTGTACCTAATGATTGGTGACTTTCACTTGATTTTGAGATGGTTTTGCCAAGTGGTCCTTCACACAACAGTAGAGGCCTTTGATGGCACATTATATGTCTCCACTACACATCATGCCCAGTCCATTTGACTCTTCCAAAGAGCAATGATGATTATGTAGACGTAGCATTGCCCCTCCAAAGCAAATCGTTTGGCACTTTGATGACTCCAGAAGATGATTAACACCTCGAAGCACCCCCAAAGGCTGAAACGTTGAGCTCCCATTACTTGGTGTTGCTTATGCTTGATGTTGTACCTAGCAGACCCAACATGCCCCTAGGCTGGCCTTAACACTACTTGATGGGTATTGCTTCATTCGAAGTCTAGATAATGGTGTTCATCACCAGGATGACAAGGGAGGACTTGTACTTGCACTTGGAGCCCCAAAGTTGGAGAGAGAGGATGCCACGTCACCCATCTAGCCCTTGAGAGGGTGACTAGGGCACCTAAATCATGGTTTTGACACTTGGAGGCATTTTGAGGCACTTCTGGAGGGCTTACCCTCAAAGATTGGAGTTGATTATTATGATAGGACATCTTGCTAGCCCATCCATGCAATTTCACAACATTTATGGCCCCAAAAGGGATGATGTCATGCTTTTGGAGGATATTGACCCACACGTGGGCTTTTATGGCATTATTTTGTTATTTTGATCCTTTGGGGTTGGCTTGTAACCGCTTGTCTTGGAAAACACCCAAAATAAAACATGTGTAGGGGCTTGTAGGCTAATATTTAGTTATTGATCATCACACTAGAGAATTTGACCCCTCTTCTAGGGCTCAACTTAGCCATTGTCTTATTCACTACTTGTGGAGATGTGACTTTCAAGGAGTATTTTCTATTGGAAATTTGCTTTTGCATTGCAGATGTATTTTTGGGATTGAAAGAAGGGCTTCTCATGGAAGAAATCGTAAGCTAATTGCTGATTTTTGCTAATTTGCATGTAAATGAATTAATGCTAGGGTTTTTCTATGATCCATAACTAAAGGCATACAATTGGTGGAAAATATTGGTTAATTTTTGGATGTTAAAATACTTATTCCTTGAAATCCATTGGAGAACTCCTAGTGTGCATCTCCTTTTTAATTTCTCCCCTCACAAGAAAGATAGGGTTTTATAAAGTGGAAAACTTAATTCCCCCCCTTTATTCCAATCATTTGTCATTTTTCTCTAATAATTTACCCTAAGACTTCATCACCCAAGTAGGATTAAGAACTAGTAAATTTTGTGTTGATCAAAACCTCCAAAACTAAAATATTTTCTTCTTTTATATTTCTCTAAGCTCTTTAAGGGAAGTCGCTAGGGCTTTTCCTAGGGCCTAATTGTTCCTATGGGATTTGGATGCATGTTGGTGGAATAAAAATACAAGATTTGTCTCCCTACTCTCTTCAAATGTGAAATCTAGCTTTTGTGGTGGTGAATGTTCCCTTAATAGGGTTGACGTCATCCTCTCCTAGTCAATTTTGTGCTTTAGAAACCCTAACCCTAGGCTAGCTTCAGCTTGGAACCTATTTCTAGGTTGTGTTCTAGTGCTTTGTTGACTTAGATTTCTAGCAAACACTTTATTGGACCTTTTATGTCTAGGTATTCCATATTGTTGCATACCAAGAAACCCTAGCTTATAAAGGCCTTAAATTAGCCTAGGTGTGTGATACATTGCTCCTTTATCAAGAAGAACTTAGCCTTGTCCAACATAGGGTACATTCACCTAGTTTATTTTCATCACATTGAGCCCTATACTTAGAATATCATTATAGGTGAATACTGGGAAGCCTCCCTTGTGGTGAAAGTCCACTAAAGAGAAAGAGGAAAATTGCTAAGGTAATATCTCATCATTGTTGCTACAAGGTCTGGCCCTCGACTTGTGAACCCTATCACAAAGCCTACTAGACTTTTCCGCAACATCTTTGGCGTTGTTGCCAGGGAGGAATTGAGATAACCTCCTCGATATTAAAAGTCCAAGCTTCAATAAAATCTTGGTGAGAATAGCTTATAAAACAACCACATAGATTCTTAACTGGAGACTCCAAAATTTGAAGCACCCATTTCCCTTGGTAGCTCATCTGACGAAGCCATAGCTCCAAGAAACAAACTACCAAAAGACAACTAATGATACTTCCACTTCCCCTATTATTCCTAAACCAGCCTAGATCCATCTAAACTCAAATCTATCAAACGTCGAGAAGGATCAAATTTCTTGAGGTGCAAACCTCTTTTTCGAGTGAAAAACTCGAGGAAATGTTTGCACCTCGAGAGATTTGATCCCTCTCAGAGCTTGATAGATCCAAAGTTAAAATGGATCTAGGCTGGTTTAATTATTAGTTATTAATAATTTATTCTAATCTTTATTTTTATATAATTTGACTAAGTTGGTTTTTGGGCATGTGGTATTAATGAGTCATGGTATTCGCCCATGGTATTGTAACAAAGTTAATAATATCCATAGTGAAGTCAGGGTGTATCCATAGTTAAAAGTCTTTTATATTGTAAGTATTAAGTTTTTATGTGCTTATTAATGAAATTTAAATGTGGTTACAAAATTATTATTTTAATTTATATGCTAAAATGGATTGTAATATATAGCTACTATTTATATCCTATATATCTTAATGTTATAAGGGGTTTAGATTTATCTCAAAAGTAATTATAATTTTTTTGCTTTTAGATTTAATTGAAAAATAATTATAAATTAAATTCAAATAAAACATTAAAGAAATATTTTGATTGTGAAATGAGAGATGGTTTTTGGGCATGTGGTATTGATGAGCCATGGTATTGGCCTATTGTATTGTAATAAAGCCTATTTACAACTAATAATATCTATGGTAAAATTGGCATGAATATCCATGGTTGAAAGTATTGTTATATGGTAAGTTTATTTTAAGTAATTAAAGTTTTTATGTGCTTATTAATTAAATTTAAATATGGTTACAGAATCATTATTTTAATTTATAACGTAAAATGGGTCTTAACTTATAGCTACTACTTATATGTTATATATTTTGATGTGATATGTATATTATTATTTTATTTTATCTAAAAATTATTCGTAAACAAAAGTACAATATAACAAATTGAAATTTATTATTTTTATTACTTTTAATTTTCTTAGGGATATTACAACATCTCCCTCACTCTATATTACTTTTACTATTTACTTTTTACTAAATGTTTACAAATCCTTTACATTTTATAAATTCAACATATTAATCCGGCATGTAAAAATTGTTTACAAACTTTCTTACATTACACCTACACATCTACCCTATATTGGGTTGTAGAGCACCTCGACGCAATCACTTTCGCTTAGGAGACTCTTTGGAAGTTCATCGAACCCTCACACCATGGCTCACTACAACATTTAAACCATTGGATGTGAGTGGCTTCCCTTATGCTCCTCACAAATTTCTTGATAAGCATAAAGAGTGATTACCCAAATTCAATGGCACTGATGCTATCACAACTGAAAAACATATGCATGAATTTTGTTGGGTCGTGACTAGAAAGTTGATTGAAGAGGAAGATATAGTGATGATGTTGTTTGCCTAGCCCTTAGAAGGAAGCTCTAGGGATTGGTACCTAGATTTACCAGCAAGTAGTCTTAAAAACTAGGGCCATTTCCATCAAGCATTTGACAAAACATGGGCCATGGTCAAAGAAGGCATAAAACTTCTAAATAAGTTTGAGCCAAGAAAAATGAGAATGAAATTGTTAAAGAGTTTACATGAAGGTTTGATAAATTACTCAAGGAAGCCCTTCTTCTATATAGGCCAACTGATCAAACCATCCTTGAGAGATACATAGAAACTTTCCTTGCACACTTGTCTTATGCTTTGAAGGATAAGGGACCTCAAACCTTGGAAGAAGCCAAGGTCCCCAGTTGTAAAAATTGAACATGATCTAAGCTCCTCCAAGATTGACCTGCTTGCATATCCAAGGGCTAAGGTTGAAGTCAAAGAAAATCCTGGAATCCAAGTTGGCGCTACCTTGTGGGCCTTTGCCCAAAAAATTGATAAAGTTTTATAGTTACCACTGAGGTAATGCAAGGGCAGATGGCCATGATGACAAGATCTCAATCTTGGAAAGGGCAAGAGGAGCTCGACTAAATTTTCCTCCTAAAACCACAATTTAATAACGAAAGGCAGCCCAAGAAAAACCCTTTCAAAGGAAAAAAAGTCTCACGGCAAGGTGTGCCTAATACTCTTGTTCCAACTAATGTGGTTGGCCAAAAAGGACCCTCATGGTATCAAACATGTAATGAATTCCATAGTCAAGAGGAGTACCCTTATAATCAAGTGGAAGAAGAGGAAATCCTGGAGTATCTTAATATGATAAATGATAATGCTCCATTTAATACTTTGCCTAGTGGAAATTCTTCCCTTCTCAACAAGAGAATGAAGAAAACATTGAAGAACCTAAAAATGATCATGATGAGCCAATCATGGTTATTAAGGAAGGAGGTAGGTTGTGTTACCCACCACCTGTGGGTAGCATTCATAAGAGAAAAAAATTCTCCTACATTGTCCTCAGTCGGCAGCCAGTAGCCCCTTGCAGCTACCAGATAGCTTGATATGCCACTATCTCCGCCACCTAAGCCAACCATGTGGTCCCTCGCCCATCTGTTATGATTGTAAGTTTGAAGGTGGGCCTTCCAACCCTGAAGGTATGGATTTTCATTGTGTAGTTGGGTACTTTTGTTTACTTATCATGGACACTTTTGGGCATGGATTAGTGGGGGGATTCGACGAAAAGAGTAGGTTTGGTTTGTACTCTTGTCTCCTCTATCTAATTTAATGGTTAACCTTGTATCCTAATCCCATGCGATCTCATTTATTGGCTAATAGCTTTAGGGGTGGCACTACATGGGAAACCCCGATTTTGGTTGCGTGGTCTGACTTCTCGACACGATATGCATCACTCCACTCCACTCATTATAACCCCATTCACCATATTTCCCATCTGGATCCACATTTATCCACTGGGTCCACAAGGAGTTAGCCTCTGCTTCCCCTTGTTCACACTTTGGGTCGGGCCTGGAATGATGCCCTAGAGGTTGATGCAGTTAAAAGAAAAGAAAAAACAAAATTTAGCCACTCTCAACAGGAAATGTACCATAAAATGCAAAAGACATCAGGAACATACAAATTTAGCACGTCGGTAAAAGCCAAACATGAGCTCTACCCTTTTCATCATGGCCATCACCCTAGTTCCTAGGGGCGCTCATATTGGCCCCTTACATCATTTAGGAACCCATGATTGTCCCAACCCCTGGTAGGCAACGAATTGCCCCACCTTAAAGAGGTATTCACTGTTATATCCTACACATCATGCTCTCATCCCCTAGAGCCCCGAGCACTTACAAAAGAAAAATCTACAAAAGGCAAAAGGCATAAGAAGAAGCGTGGAAAAACAAAGGTCGGGGTGAATCATTTTCCACGATTGCTCCCTCCTACACCCATATACCCAAGTGTCGGATTCCCTTATTATAGCTACCCTTGTATTGTGGCATGTGGCTTGGAGCCTTCCCCTGATACCCCATTCCATTCCATCATTATATCACATGCCACCTACCATTTGATGGATGTACCATGCACATGTCACCCCCTTAGAGGTTGAAACCACCTAATAGGGTCCTTGGTTAGCCTTCCTTTTGAACTTGGAGACACTTGCACATTCTAAAGCCCACTATGGAATGGGCATGTCACTATGAGTGTCCACTTGGTTCGATGATTTGTAAGCTCTTTTATTCAATTCAACTAATGATCTATTGTACTAGAAAGTGAGGGGATGCATTGGATCTTATATCGGATTGCATGTGGGTCTCCAATCAGGGTTTGGCCTCCCCTATACGAGGTCCAAGCTCTCCAAAAGCTCATATCGGCACCTGTAGCATGAGCATTGAGAGCCATGGCCCTCCACCATAGCAGAAAGCAAATTGCCAATTCATGGATCCTTTAGCACTTTCAATTTCTTGCTCGTGTTTCATTTATTTGACGATGATGATGCACCTGGACCACCTTGCCCAACTGACTACACTCTTGCAAGTTGCACCACACACTTAGCAGTTGATCTAGGGCCCAGATGAGGATGTGTCTAACTAAGGGAGAGAACGGGAGGGCTTGCATCATTCCTCCAACCATTACGAATGAGATACAAGCTTGATCGATCCATTTGGAGACTCATGAGGGTGTTACTATGCCCCCACAGCCATTTGGGGGCACCACAGGTCATTTACTTGGATATCAAGGGGCCAACCCCTTGACCACTATGTTTGGAGTTCACTCATTCATTTGGGCACACAATGGACTCCACTAGGCCTCCTTGATGGCCCTTTGACCTATTGTATTATCCCTTTTTCACTTATTTTTGTATTATGGAGTTATCTTCGTAGGCTTGTCACCAAGTCATGTTATTTTTGCACATTATTTTATTAGTTGGGACATTATTAGGCCTAATTAGGCAAATCAAACCCCTTAGAGAGAATATATATTGATGTGACGATCATTCCATTTGATCATCGCTTACATTTGGATCATTGTTTCTTTCGGCAATTTTGCTATAGCCTTTTAATGGACGAATTGGTTTCTTAATGCGTTTCAATGTTTGGAAGAGCTTAATTCTTGTCTTGGAGCTTCGCTTTTCTTGCACTTTGATGATTGGCATAATTTTGCTATACTTGTGAGCACTTTTTTTCATGTATTATCTTGTACTTTGTCTCATTTAATGATCTATGAAATATTTTCTTTCATGAAGCTAGAGTAGTTGCCCTAAAGCTAATGCGAAGTTGTTAATCTTGTCTTTGTGAGGGATTTTTCATATGATTATTGTGAAGTATGGTGAATTATTGTCCTAGGAGTACATGATTGTTTATGATTCGCCTTGATAAGTCATCAATTGCAACATAAAGAAGAATAAATTTGTCTAGTAACCTAGTTGTTGCTTCTAGGCCATACGAAGTTGTTGGGGAACTTCTTGGTTCAAAATAAGCATCTTTAAACATTGACTGCATTAGACTACATTCACCAATAGGCTAGGCATTGGTCTAGTCCTAGGTGATCATCAAAAGAAAACTCTTTTCACCTCTTCTTCGTCGAAACCTAGTAGGTTTCCTAGGAAATCAAACAAAATTGTTTCTAGCCATCAAAAATCCTTGAAAATCGGTCAAGAACTACGTTGGGTCTTCTTGAGAGGTCTTAATCCAATGGTGGAATCTTAAGATATTGAAAGCCCTAGCTCAAAGGTCATTTTTCTCCCTAGGTTTCCTTGGGTTAGTGCCTTTATTAGGATCATTACATTCAAATTTCAAAGAAATCTAATTCCTTTGATCCTCTTCTCCTCTCTAACTCGGTCAAGTCTATTGATGTGTTGCTCAACCCCAAACCCTTGACCTTGTTTGGGTCCACTAGGGTTTCTTTGCGGTCCCATAACCTTGTAACTCCAACTTCACAAGGATTGCTTAGAAACACTATTCTTCTAGGATTCTTTGGATTAAGGTACCTCTTATCAACACATACCTCTCAAACCTAGACCCAGGTATCCTCTTAGCCCTTCTTAAGAGAGCCATACATCTTGCTTCAAAAGCAAATAAGCTTGTCATCTGAGCCTCTCTTGTGAATAGGGTTTGGAATCACTTTGCATCCAATCATTGATATATCTTTCCTAGTGATCCTTCTCATATCGGGACTCCTCCCATCAGTGAAAGCCTGTAAATAGCAGGGAGCTTTAGTTGAGGTGACAGTGGGCTATTACTCCATTGTTGCCACTTGACCTAGTAGTTTCTCTATAGGATCCCCTCCTAAAACCCCTGTTAGTTTGAGCGGTAACATTTTTGGCATCGTTGTCGGGGACATGAGATGTGTGCCTGGTACCGTATGACAATATTGATAGATACTCTTAATTACAAACATCTTGCAAACAAGAGACATATACTCTTCAACATCTTGCTAAGGATTGTCATAAACCCTAGACTACTTCATAACAACTTTCATTCCATCTAGGGTTTCAATGCTTCTTCCAAAGGTATGACATAACTTACTACAACATATAGCAAACCCAAGAAACAATTCAAACAAATATTCAAAATTCATATGTTAGACTTCTCACTAGGGTTTCATACAAATCCTAGATTTCATACAGAAGAATCAATCAAAGTCAATCACAGCTTAGTCATTAACATGACCAGCTTCCACTAGGGTTAGTTGCAAACCCTAGATTTTCAATCAACCATCAAATCCAACCAAAACTCAGATTTCACAAATCTCAAATTATCATATTGTCATCATACATCAGAGATTTTTGCTTCGACTAAGGTTCAACTCCAAAACCCTAGAATTCCATTTTCACAAACTCAACAATCATTAAATAAATAGATCTCATATTGTTATATCACACACACTAGACAATGTAACTACTACTAGGATTTAGTTGCAAATTCTAGATTTCCAAATATCAACATCCTAGAATCTCAGACAAGGACTTCCATTTATGACCATCAATAACTAGGTCAACACACATATCTAGGAATTCATAATCATATATAAGCATATCATATGTTCAACGGCATTAATACATCTGACCTAGACCAAGCTAGGGATTTGACCAAAAGAACATATCTATATATGCCTAGGGATTCATCATCATGCAAACGCATTTCATGTGATAGTCAAACCCAACTTCACAAATATCAACAGACATATAACAAACTAGGGTTTACACATATACCAAAGAAAGCATTTCTAAGACATGCAAGGGTCTTTCTCACACATTCCACCAAACCCTAATGAGTTAGGGTTTCAATGTAGAACCATAGCAAACCCAGCATTACCAATATTTCAAAGGATCAAGATTTTAGACCTTATCATTCAACCTTAACAAGTTAGGTTTTCCTGATCATACCAAAATCCCAAACATGACATCATCAATAAAACTTCAAATAGCATTTCACAATATCCCTAAGCAGTTTAAGGTTTCAGACATTCACATTAGCACACCCTTCGGTTAGAGTTTTCCAGAACCTGTCTAGGGTTCTACAATATAAGTTAAGAATATGAGTGGGGTGGGAAGATTTATCGAGAGATGAATCTCCCTAAACAAGAATCTTTATGATTCAATATATCTAGACGTAACGATGTTAGTAATGTAATGCAAACTTCAAAAATACGATAAATAGAATTTTATAAGATATATAGACATACCTGGAGATGTTTCTTGACAAACCTTGTAGGTATTTCTTTAAGTGTTAAGCCATCATCTCTTATGCTTGTAATACATATTTACAAGCACAACATGTAATACCAAGGACATAACTTAATTTCTTGAGTTAGATTTATAATCATGGAGGAGGGAATCTTTCAAACATCAGTGCGACCTTTTATTTGACATCCTAGATATGTAAGCCCTAGAAGATAAGATTGTAAGTTATTTAGGGATTACAATCTTTATCCTAGTCTAACTATAAGTCAACATTATTAGAAGAGCATACATACCTTGTGATTTCATACCTTTAATTTTAGTAATAATATTTATTTGGTTCCTTGTACTTAGATCCTCTTCAAGCTGGTTCCCTGGACTGTCGATTTCGTTTTCCATAGACTTCTGATTCTTTATGCGATGACCGAGTTTTCTTCAAAATGCAAACTGTGAGAGTATGACACTGAACTATGGAAGCATAGAGACCATTATCTCACCCTATCCTAGCTTCTTCATCTTGTGATAATACCAAGATACTATGGGAATACCACTGTAGTACCATCGAACTGAATTTACTGCAATTTATTGAGATGAGGTTACTGTGGTTATGAGATCACTGTAATACCAAACTCTGAAGTCATCCAAACAGTGGTCGTTGCATTTTCATCGCGCTTAAATGGCACCCAAACTATACCACTGAGTTACTATGATACATCATCGAAATTATGTGACCTTCAAACCCTTCTTACAGTGATAGTTTTGAACTGTGGTAACATAGAATTATGAAAGCAGCGACATAGCACCAGACTATAGTATAGCACTGAACTATGGTCTCTATTTTATTCGAGCTCCTATACTAACACCGAAAATACTTGTCTTTAGTCTGAACTATTATCTCTTGATTTCAGAGAGATCTGAATCTTCCTTTCTGTCATTTTGTGCGAAGTCCTTAGGATCTTGATCTTGATCTTCAATGCAAACATATCTTTTTCACTTGAGGATACTTCAAGTGATCTTCAAACTGCCCTTGACCATAGCTCCGACACCATGTTGGAAAATCCACATGGATGGTAGTTAAACGATTTTCCTCTTAATGACATTAATTTGTGATATTTTCATTATTAGTATTTAATCTCTTAGTTATCTTTACTTATCATCAAGATTAATGCCAAGATATCAATAAAAGAGAACACAAGATATAGGCACGCTACCAGGGCTAAAACCCCCCTCGAGGGGAAAACCCAGTCACAAAATTCTTCCTTCATTAGCTTCAAGACAAGACAACCATGACTCTTACAAACTAGTCTAGACTCCCTCCATCAAGTCATCTTTCTTTCACTATACTTATCATTGTATTTGCACCGAGACATCATCCTTATCACATTGATGATCCTGAGATCTCCTTGTTGTGATTCGACCGAAATCACATCATTTTCATGACACTGAGTTCTTTACTTCTGTGGAGACACTGAAACCTTTACCAAAGTGTTCTTCTGAGAATGATGCACCAAAATCCTCTTCCTGAGATAACACCAAGGCTTCTCCTCTAAAAGATAACACCGAGAGATAGCACCGAGATCACCAAGACTTCTTCTCTGAGATATAAACAAACTCTTATTTTCTGTGATCATCTTTGTGATCTATCTGAACTCCCTGTCCTATAATAGCACCGAAACATTACCTCTGAACTAAAACTTCTAATCTGAAATCCGAATTGATCTGTGGTAAGTAATGTGAAACCTTAGCCTGGTATATATAGTAGTTTTCCCATCTTAAATGAACCGACATGATCATCACGAATCGATGTCTCCAATTTATGTTAATGCCGACTTGAGTTATTAATTAAAGTCGACTTGTAGATGATCTAATTGAGGTTGACTTGAATACTTCAAGTAGGTAATTTGCTGAAGAGGATGACTTGATGGGGGAGCCTTTGACCCAACAATAAATGACTTTGACAATAACCTAAAGCATGCAACAGAGGCTTGACCTATAATTGACCCAAGCATGAAACCCTTGCTTTAATAAGTCAATTTAATAAAAATTATTTTCACTTTCTTTTGACAAGTACATTACATGATGACTCAAGTACATTAATGAAGACCGAACATAGTTACATTTTCCAACATTTGCGTCACAAGATCAAAAAAAAAATGGCTTATTAACCAACGAGGATTTGGATGACCAAGATAGCCAAGAAAGTGAGGATGTGGAGGAGTTGTCGATCGCAAATTTGGACACTAGCAATGATGACCATGGGAACATCTCCTCCGAGGATGAAGATAGGGAGTTTGATTCTGAGAAGCTTCAAGTGTTGCGAGAAAGGATGATGGAATTCGAAGAGTCTTCCAAGCAACTTATGGCAGTGTGTAGCACTAAGGAGATTTTATCCCAATTATACGAGGCATCAAAGAGGTTCTATAATATGAGATGCAAGTATGATAGGAACCCTACAGATGCCCTCCTTCTAGAAGCATATTACCAAAATCATGTAATAAATACTTTGAGTGATATTCTTCAAAAGAAGAAAGAGAAAGAGTCCCCCATGCCTAACAAGGAGGCGAAAGATTTGCAGCTTAGTCAACGTTTAATACATAGTGAGAAATGGGATGATTTTGAGGAAAATCATGATCATCAAATGGATGAAGAGTCTATGAGTGATTTTTGTGTTGTTGATTGGGAAATTGGGTATGATTATAAATATGAAAGCCCCATATTATCTTGAATCCATAAGAATGAGCCCAACGAAAAAGAAAATGCTCCACCACTTCCGATTGACAATGTCAGTCCTTATGAAGCCCTTTCTAATGATTGGAAAGGTCTCTTCTTTATGCTCCAAGATGACAATAATTCAGTCAAAGAAGAGCTTTCCACCATTGTGGATAATTCCAATACCCCTTGTGTGAAAGGGATTAAGGAAGATGCTTCCTTTAGCCATGCCACCGATAAAGGGTTTTCTTCATGTTTGAGTAGTCCTCCCTTTGTTGTGTTCCTAGCCCAAAAATAGATGTTTGTGATGAGGTTCATTCCCCTAGATTTCATGAAGAGCTGGATCCCTCCATGAGAAATGGAGAATCATGGTTTTTCCCCGGATACAATGATGGTTCCTCCTCTCGTTTTCCCAAACACCAAGATAATATAATCCTAAATGTGTTAGGGTCATTCACTCCTTACCCTGAGGATGATAGGCTTGAGATGGTTCTTCATCAAAGGTTCATGAACTTGATCATCGACATTTCCATCTTTTGGTTAGAAGAAGAATTTCAATCCTCCCAGTTGATGTCTTTCCCTTCTTCCAAGGCTCCTTTCTATGACATACGGGTCTCTTATTTTCCCACTACCCGCCCTCATAATCCCTCATACTATTCCCATTTGTGTTTTTCGATCTGTTGCATGAATAATCATAGATGTGTTCTCATACTGATCAATTAACATGTTGGTTGCATTAGATCTATGATTACACTTAGCGCTTGCATAATATAACATGCATATAAGAGTAGGATGCATTGCATACTAATTTTGCTCATTAGAACTAACATCATATGATATTATCATGCTAGAGTAATTGTATTTAAAGTAGAAGTTTATTTCTTGCTGATTTTCTGGTCTAATATTAAGCATGGGTGATCATAAGACACCACAAAACATGTTGCCCCGTGCGATTGATCTTTGATATGTGCAGAAAACAGGTCTGTCGTCCCAAGAGATTGTTGGTGTTCTCATGTCCTCCCATTCGAGTACGGTCGTGCACTCTTTTGAGAGATCATGTCCCAATTGGAGCCAAATGTTAACCACCACCTGTGGGTAGTATCCATAGGAGAACAATTTCCTCCTAGATGGTCCTCAGTCGACAGACAGAAGTCCCCTTAGCCACCAAATAGCTTGATGTGCCACTATCTCTGCCACCTGAGCCAGTGATGTGGTCCCTTGCCCATCGGTTATGATCGTATGTTTGAAGGTGGGCCTTCCAACCCCAAAGATATGGCTTTTCATTTTGTAGTTGGGTACTTCTTTTTACTTATCATGGACACTTTTAGGCTTGGATTAGTGGGGGGATTCAGCAGAATGAGCGTTCTTCGTTTGTACTCTTGTTTCCTCTGTCCAATTTGATGGTTAACCTTGTACCCTAGTCCCGTGGGATCTCTTTTATTGGCTACTAGCTTTAGGGGTGGCACTACATGGGAAACCCGATTTTGGTTGCGTGGTCCAGCTTCTCGGCACCATATACATCACTCCCCTCCGCTCATTATAAACCCATTCACCATATTTCTCATTTGGGTCCACATTTTTCCATTGGGTCCGCCAGGAATTAGCCTCTACTTCCCCTTGTCCACACTTTGGCTCGGGCCTGAAACGATGCCCCGGAGGTTGGTGTAGCTAAAAGAAAAGAAAAGCATAATTTTGGCACTCTCAACAGGAAATGTACCATAAAATGCAAAAGATGATCGGGACATACAAATTTAGCACATGGGCAAAAGCCAAACATGAGCTCTACCCCATTCATCATGGCCATCACCTTGGTTCCTACTACCTAGGGCCCCTCACATTAGCCCCTTACATCATTTAGGAACCCATGATTGTCCAATCACATGGTAGGTGATGAACTGCCCCACCTTAAAGGGATATTCGTTGCTATATCCTACACATCGTGCTCTAATCTACAAAAGGCAAAAGGCATATAAAGAAGGGTGGAAAAACAAAGGTCAGGGTGTCTCATGTTCCACAATTGCTCCCTCCTACATTCATATACCCAAGTGTGGGCTTCCCTTATTATAGCTACCCTTGTACTATGGCATATGGCTTGGAGCCTTCCCCTGATACCCCACTCCATTCCATCATTATATCACATGCCACCTGCCATTTGATGGGTGTACCATGGACATGTTGTTGAAAAGTGTAACTAGGTTCAGTCTTCATAATTACATGTGTAATTGTGATTTTATGTAGTTGATGTAAAGAAGAAAATAAAATTATTTTTGTAGTACTTTAATCATGGGTTTCATGATGAAGGAATTTTATTTTAGTTTAAGGTTCCCATTGTGAATCTTTAGGTTTTGTCATCAAGTCATAAAAGTCAAATTGATTCAATGTCATGTATGAAGCACCCTTCTTGGGCATGTTACATATTTGTATGAGATTAAAAGAATAAAAAGGCCCTCCAAGACCAAGCTCAAGCACCTCCTACAAGTGGGCTTCAAGAAGGAATAATGAAACCTCTAAAAAGGACATGTCGACCTAGATCTTTGTCAAGTCGGCTTATATACATGGGAAAATCACCATAAATAGGCAACTCGACTCTCATTTGGAAGCAAGCAATTCGGTCAAGAACAAGTCTGCAACAAGAAGTGCGAAGATCACTTGGGAAGGAGCCTCATCACCAGCGAATAGAGAAAAAGGAAGAGCAAAGTCTACAGCATCAATTTTGTTGAGAAATCCATAGAGGTTGCAGTTAAACAATTTCTCTTATTATGACATTATCTTGTGATGATTTTCATTATTATTATTAGTTCTTTTGAATTATCTTTTCTTATCATCAAGACTAGTGCCAAGCAAGAAATAAAAGAGAACACAAGATGTAGGCACGCTACTAGGGCAAAACTCCTTTCTAGAGGAAAACCCAGTCAAAATTCTTCCTTCAGTAGATTCAAGATGAGACGACCAAGACCCTTACAACTTAGACTCGAGACTACCTCCATCAAGTTATCCTCCTTTCACTGTGTTTTCATACCATGATCCATGTCACTATATTAACTCTAATTTCTTGTCACTTTGTTGCACCGAGACTTCATCACAAAAATAGCACTGAGATTTCAACACTGTCATTACATAGAGACCTCATCACTGTAGTTGCATTGTGACCTTCTCTATGTGATAACACCGAACTAAAGTAGCACCGAACCGTGGGAGCATATTAGCAAACTGTGAGAGCATGGGAGCATGACACCAAACTGTGGGAGCATCACATGAACTGTGGTTATACCAAAATCATCTGAGCTCATCCCTGTAATGCCACCGGAACTTTAAAATGCCTTGCCCGAACTTGTTTCTGAGATCATTGAAGTTATGTCCTAAGATCACTGAAATTCTCCATAGAGATCACCGAAACTTCTCTGAAATCCGAGCTTATGTGATAGTGTAATGCGAAGATCATGGGCTTGTATTTATAGCAATGTTGATAATATCGGTATCGGGACAATATCAGCGAGGGTCCAGAAAATATCTTATCGGCAAATATCGGCAAGCATAAAAAATGCATAATATATTCATTTTTTTCAGATTTTTAAACATATAAAGCAATAACAACATGAAATAAACACATTGGCACATAAATATGAAGAAAACATTGATATATATGATGTCAAATAGAAATGATACATGAAAGGCGATACCAAATCCTGTTGATCCCTGATAATTGTTCCATTCAAGGACTTAAATGTGGAGAACCAATACAAAATAACATCACATATATAAAAGTATCTCATCATCATGAGTTACATGTAGCATAACAAAAAAAACTAGCTAGTAGCAGCTATCTATCTACTGCCCTCTCCCCTTTTTACGGGAAAACATCAGGGGCTGTTTGCCAGGCCTGCCCCTAGTAGTAGAAGGCCCTGACTCTGCATCTGCACCTAATGTCAAATAATGAGTGGCAGGCATGGAGCTATGCTCTCCTATATCTATAGCAGATGGTGTTGATGCTGATGCTCCCACAGTGTCCTCCTCCTCCTGCTCCTCCTGCTCCTCCTCTAAGTGCTGCTGCTCCTCTGACTTCGAGTCCTCCTCTTGCTGCCCCTGCTCTAATGGATCATCTGCCACTGGCTCTAACCATGAAGGTGACTCCTCCAATATGGGCTCCTCAGACTCCACCCTCCACGGAGACAATACATCAATATTATCTAA